>JAMLFT010004697.1:0-19004 GCA_026544285.1 Pachyrhizus erosus | reverse complement strand
ATAAAAATTAATAAATTTATTATATATAATAATATATAATTGAATGATAATATAAAATTATTTTATGTTATAATTACATGATTTTTTTAAAAATAATATTGTCAAAGGATTGATCTAACCCATGACATTGAGTAGTAATTATATTTATATATTTATTTTCTTTTTCATCTCATTCTACACTACTCTTATTTCATTTTTCTGTTTTTATTATTCAAATTCACTATAATTAAAGTGGGATAAACTTTTCTATGTTTTCTTTTATAACTAATGGAATACATGTATCTAGTCACCAAATAAAAAGAAAGAATATATGTATCTGTTTTTTAATTCAAAGGTTATGATATATTTAAGAATTTAATTTTGATATACTGTAAATATAAATATTTTTATATTTTCAATTAATTAATTAAAAATGTCTTTAGATATAACTTTTAAAATATATTATGAAAATTAACAATCTTATTATGCATAACAATTAATAATTAGATGATAATTTAAATAAATTTATATTCTCAATACATTTTAATTAAATTCTAAATTTATTTCATAAACTTTTGGGATTAATTGATTTTTCTTCTATACATTTCTATTGTCTGTAAGTCTATGTGCGATTCACAAATTTTTTTTGTTAAAATGCTCATTATTTTAGTGTATTCAATATTGAAAACTGGTAAATTCTTTTACTCAAAAGATTATAAAAGTTGATAAATCTATTTACCCTAGTTATTCTACGTTGGGTAATTTTAGTGGAAGCTTTTTTCGTGGTCTAGGACAATTCATTTCTATACATGCTCGGCATGTTCTCTACGTGCAGTCACATAAGATAGGATCATGCTGTACATATATATTTACAGCTCAGCAAGTCAATCTTCGCCAAAGAAAAAATAAAAATAAAAACGTCAAAGAGCTTATAGTTATTGACAATGTATATATATATATATATAAGTAGGAGGAATGATACGGTATTTCAAGTACTACTTTCTATTTTTTTAATTTAATAGTTAATTATCATAACTATTAAATTTTAAAAAATTGAATGATGACGATGAAAAATAATTTTAAAAAAATAATTTTTAAAACAATTTGATCACTCTTTTTTATATTTTTAATTATTATAAAACATAAATATTATAGATCTAAATTATACAATTATACATAAATAGTCTAAATTAAAATTTATAAATAATTACATCATCACTCTACAAGATTATGTGTATTCAGTTTTTAATTTTAATTATTTAAATATAATATAATAACTTAAATTTATAGTTTCCACTTTTTATAATAGCAATCTAATAGCTTATTTATAGTATTTATTTCTCGTAATATCAATAATTTGATTTCTTAAAAAATAATATATTTTTGGTATTGGTTCTTAAAAAAAAATTAGTTTAATTTTTAATATTAAATAATATTTTGGTATTAATCTCTTGTATCTTTTAAATAATTATATAATAGTTATTTTAATAATTTAGTAACTTGTTATGTCATCAAAAACTTTAATAAGGTAGTCATGTGTAATTTTTTTATCAAATTATTTTTTAAAATTTTTTATCAACTAGTTTGACGTCATTATCTATTTTAAATAGATAAAGATTTAAAAGTACAATTTACTAAAAGATATTACAAATGGTTGTCGTTGTCTTATCAAAACTCCTTGAAAATTTGATAAATCATTAAATTTTTTCAAGACCAAATTGATATTTAAGTCTTTATATTAGGTGTCAAATTTTTATATGTTAAACTAATTTACAAGTCTTAAACCATTTGACAAAGACCTAATTAAAAAATAAATATAATTTTAGGGACTCAATTAAAAAAAAAAGTTCATAAATCTATTTAAAAATTGTCACAATTTAAAGAATTAATGAAAAATTGTTAAGTATCTGCATATTAATATGTTCACTTTTACAAATTAATATTCTTATCTCTACATGTTCTAAACTCAAAATTCTCAACTTATAGAGATAAAAATATTGACCTTTATATACTTAACAAATTTTAGTTAGATATTGAATTATTTTCAATTTTAAATAAATCTTGAATTGCTTTTTTTTTTTTCAATTGGGTTCCTAATTAGGTCCTTAGGCTTGAGTTGAGATCTAATTAAAAAGAAAAATACAAATTTAAAGATTCAATTGAAAAAAATCAAAACTTAATTAAAAATTCACAAATAATTCAAGGACTTGCAATTTTTTTTATTTAAAACATATAAATTAATTTAATAATTTTTTTACTTACACTAAATAAATTTCTATAGAATATGAAATTAACTCATTCAAATGTTAAAATTGAAAGTTTTTATAAACTAGATCAAGATTATAAAATTTCATGCAAATTAAGAATTAATTGATACTTCATTGTATTATTTTATTTTAATAAACAATATGCTATTTAAAATATGAATAAATATATATTATTGAATAACATACCAACGAATGTTTAAATTATATGAAATTTGATATACAAAATCATAAACAAAATATCAAATAATCTTATTCATATGTGTAATATGTGCATGTATGATATAAGTTTGTTTGATAATGTTTATAGTATTTATTTTAAAAGTCATAAGTAAGATTATATCTAATTTGTTCTTTACACTATGTGTATATGGTTATATATAAGATGGACGTGCAACTTTTATTTAATTTAACTAACCCCACATAGTAAAAACAGGCTTTTGATTTAGTTGCTGTTATTGTAATTGTTGCTGATGATGTACCAAATGACAATAGAGAAGCTTAGTTATTTTTGTGAATATCTATAGCATTGAGAATCAGAACATGCTCCAAAATTTTATGCAACAATCTAAGGTGGGCTAAAGGGAAGGGAACGGTGTGTTTGACTTGTTCAAACCAACCGTTAGTTTTGTTTCCCTTTAGCAAACACTAAATAAAGGCAAAACAACATGCAATGTACGAGAATTCTCCAAAGCATAATGCTCCCTCCACATTCTTTGGCTAATTATTGGGAACTCAAAGTGCTCCCAGAGCTGTCATCCCTTCCTTTTTTTCCTGCAAAGATTGAAGCTGTTAGAGAGATAATCCCTTATAGGGATCCAAGGACACCCCATTACAGTCTTTTCTTGTTACTAATCTTCATTCTAAATTGAAAACTCCTCATCCTCGCCCCAGGAGGTATGGGGAAGATAGAAAAAAACAAAAAATCCTTAACACCACCTTTTCTATCATCCTTCAAGTCATCTTTGATGATGGCCATCCTCCTGGTCATTCTCTTGGCCTTGTCCTCCCCTTCATTAGGCCTTCCTTTATCATCCTTTCAACCAAAAGACAATTTCCTCATTGATTGTGGTGCAGAAAATGTAGTCACCCTCCCTGATGGAAGACAATTCAAATCAGACCCTCAAGCCAGATCTTTCTTGCAAACCAATGATGAGTACAAAATATCAACAAATGATGCGAATCTCCCTTCCCCCATATACTCAACTGCAAGGATCTTCATTCAGGGAGCTAAGTACTCCTTCCATTTGGTCGAACCAGGTTTCCATTGGGTTCGCCTTTATCTCTACCCCATCAAGAACAACATCTTTGATCTTCAGAAGGCCACTTTTTCCGTCTACACAGATGCCTATGTGCTTCTCCATAGCTTCAATGTTAACAACTCTGACAAGCCAGTCCTCAAGGAGTACCTCATCAATGCAACTCAGCCTCAATTCACCATTTCCTTCATTCCCTTGAAGAATTCAGCTGCATTCATCAATGCCATTGAAGTTGTTTCAGCCCCTGATACCCTGATCTTTGACACCGGCGCCAGCCTTTTCCCCGTCGGTGAATTTTCCGGCCTCACAGCTTATGGTTTCCAGCCTGTTTTCAGGGTCAACAATGGAGGGCCTCTCATCACCTCAGCAAATGACACCCTTGGAAGGACTTGGGAATCTGATGAGCCTTACCTCACAAACAAGAACCTGGCCAAGAGTGTTTCAGTGGCAACCACCGCAGTTAAGTTCCCCCAAAACAATCCTGCAATTTCTCCATTGGTTGCACCACAAACTGTGTATGCTTCTGCCACTGAGATGGCTGATGCGGGTGTTAATCAGCCAAATTTCAATGTGTCATGGAAATTTGATGTGGACACCGTTTTTTGCTACCTTGTTAGGTTGCACTTCTGTGACATTGTTAGCAAAGGGCTCAATGAACTCTACTTTAATGTGTATGTTAATGGGAAAGTGGCAATCAATAACTTGGATTTATCAGCCATCACTGGTGCCTTGTCAACCCCATATTACAAAGACATTGTGGTGAATGCAACATTGATGTCTCAGGGACTAACAGTTCAGGTTGGTCCAGCAAATGCTGATGGTGGAAATGCCAATGCCATATTGAATGGTATAGAGGTCATGAAGATAAGCAACTCTGTGAACAGTTTGGATGGAGAATTTGGGGTTGATGGAAGAAGTGTTAGTGGTTCTAACCGTGGCACGGTGGCAGCAGTTGGATTTGCCATGATGTTTGGAGCCTTTGTGGGTCTAGGTGCTATGGTGATCAAGTGGCACAAGAGGCCTCAAGACTGGCAAAAGAGGAACAGCTTCTCTTCATGGTTGCTTCCTTTGCATGCTGGTGATACAAGCTTCATGAGCAGCAAGAACTCCATGGGAAAGAGCAACTTCTTCTCTTCATCAATGGGATTAGGCCGGTACTTTTCCTTCGCGGAACTTCAGGAAGCAACCAAGAACTTTGACTCCAAGAACATCATTGGTGTTGGTGGATTTGGCAATGTGTATTTGGGTGTGATTGATGAGGGGACTCAAGTGGCAGTCAAGAGAGGAAACCCTCAATCAGAACAAGGCATCACAGAATTCCAGACTGAAATCCAAATGTTGTCCAAACTAAGGCACAGGCACTTGGTGTCCTTGATTGGATACTGTGATGAGAATGATGAGATGATCCTGGTTTATGAGTACATGCCTAGTGGACACTTCAGAGACCATCTTTATGGAAAGAACTTGCCTGTTCTCTCATGGAAGCAAAGGCTAGATATCTGTATTGGAGCAGCTCGTGGTCTTCACTACCTTCACACCGGCACAGCTCAAGGCATCATTCACCGCGATGTTAAAACCACCAACATCTTGCTTGATGAGAATTTGACAGCCAAGGTTTCTGATTTTGGTCTTTCAAAGGATGCACCTATGGGGCAGGGTCATGTTAGCACTGCAGTGAAGGGTAGCTTTGGTTATCTAGACCCTGAGTACTTCAGGAGGCAGCAATTGACAGAAAAGTCAGATGTGTACTCATTTGGGGTGGTCCTGCTTGAGGCACTATGTGCAAGGCCAGCCATCAACCCTCAGTTGCCCCGGGAACAAGTAAACTTGGCAGATTGGGCAATGCAATGGAAGAGGAAGGGCCTTCTTGACAAGATCATTGACCCTCACCTAGTTGGTAGCATCAATCCTGAATCTATGAAGAAGTTTGCTGAGGCTGCTGAGAAGTGCTTGGCTGATCATGGAGTGGATAGACCTTCAATGGGAGATGTTTTGTGGAACTTGGAGTATGCTTTGCAGCTTCAAGAAGCCTTCACACAAGGAAAGGCTGAGGACGAGACCAAGTCGTCTGCAGCTGTTCCTACTTCACCTGTCCAACCAACACCTCCCACTACTTCTGATAACCGCCCGGCTCCGGCTCCGGCTCCGGCTCCGGCTCCGGCTCCGGCTGCACGTCCGGAAGTGAATAGTGGTTCAGCAGAAGTGCAAGCTATTGATGACCATTCTGGAACTGCAATGTTTGCTCAGTTTAGCAATCTCAATGGCAGGTGAAGGCCAAATTTGGTTTCATGAATGGAACCATCACCTGGACACTACAAATTTGATCATGTCTAGGAGATGTCATAGTAACTTTTTGAAGACTTGGATCAAAAATTTCCTGTGTATTGGTGTGATACTGTGTGCTGTTTCCCTTCTAGGTACTACTGTCTTTCTGTATTTTGTGTGGGGTATTACTTTGCTTGATAGCAAAAACAGGTGTCAAATATGTAATATGATTAAGTTGTTGGTTTGAAAGTATCCATGCATTCAACGGTACCATTAATCATATACGGTATTATATTAATGAATTGCTGTATATTGATATGTAGTTTTTAGGGGGGTAATTGTAGAGGTAAGTTCAAAGAAACTGGCTACTGGCAGCTAGTGAATTTGACTTGTAATCGACCGATATTGTAGCAAGAGTTTTTTGTTTTTACAAAAAATGCCTTCTTTTTCTCATTTCTCCATCTGAGATTTTATTAATGTCCAAGTGCTTCAGGCAAGAGACTGAAGAAATTAATCACCAAGGATGTATATGAACCAAATTGAACTCAATGTTCGCTGAGTCATTTAAAAACTAAATAAACATTTTCGGTCTTTCTTTGTCCATGTGAAATGCAAGATTGTTGAATAAACCAACCCGTCCTTTTATAATTTTCGTATCTTAAAAGTGAAAAGTGAAAACTAATTTTCGTATCTGAAAGTGAAAAGTGAAAGCTAAGTGGAGCTTGTTTTTCTTTTCGAAAGCATCATCAAACCAGTGCTGAAACTGTTCTTTAAAAAATACGTCCCTTAAAAACAAATGATAAAACAGTGTCATCCCTTAAATTTTTTTATCAGAAAATAAGAGAAAATGAGTGTTAATAACATATTTTCTAACACTCTCCTTTTAATATATTTTTCATTATCAGTTAAAATTTATAGAAAATTATAAAATTAAATAAAAAATAAGACTCACAATTTTTTTAGATTTTTAATAAATTTTAATTAAAAATTAGATCAAATGAATGTGTTAGCATTTCACAACAATTAAACAAATAGTCCAAAGACAACATAACTAAATATAATAATAAAAGTAAAAATATATCTTTTCCCTACTTTGTAATGATCCAAATGGAGATAATTTGTGTACTCCCCAACTCTAATTATATTTAACACATTTAGTTTCATCAAGAAATCTTCTAATAACAAATTATTCCAATATTAAATTCAATCAAACTTAACAAGTAATAAATTAGATGATTAGTCTTGATTGAGAAATCAAGGAAAGTAATTAATAATAAGTAATTAACAAATTTTATAGGTAAATTTTGAAAACAAAGAATTTTTGTTTAAGTAAGAATTAGATAGAGTAATTTAGCAAGAGATAAAAAGAAATTTAACTAATATCTCACAAATTAGTATCACCTTTAATGACAAGCAAAATTTTCAACTAAGTCATTTAAATTCATTTGCTTCAAGGTAGAATAGCTAAAATGACTAAGTCTTTTATGCTAGAGAGGAGAATCATCTACTTGACTTGAAAAAGTATGCATGTTTATTCTCTTCCATTCTATTGGAAAGCTTATATCTTTCATTTTTATAGACATTAACTCTTTCCAAGAAGGGTCAAATATGGTGCACTTCATATTTTCAAGACACAGAATAATTTATTTATAGCATTTGACTCATATTTAAAAGGCTTTGGTTTAACTCAAGTACAAATAAAACATTAGTGATATATTTGACACTTGAAGTTTCAACAACTATTCCTTTACCTTTGATATCAACTCGTTCTCCATTGTCAATGGTGACTTTGAAGAAGTAAAACTGATCTAGCTCATTAAATATGCTAGCATTTTGGGTTATATGATTTGTACATCCACTATCAATTAGTCATGGTTCTTTGCTCTTACTAGCATAATAACAATAAACAATAAATAGTTGCTCCTCAATCTATTGGTGATGCTCAACAACTTGAGTTTATTGTCCTTGTTGGTTTGCCTTATTTTTGCAAAATTTCTCCACATGACCAAGTTGACCACAAGCCTTGCATTTAAAACCAACGGAAATTTTTTGTATGGTTATTCTTCCTAGAGTGGGGGCAAGGTGGAAATTTGTTTTTCCAACCTTCTCCTTTCTTGTTGCATTCTTCCTTCTTTTCTTTTCCTTTTTTTTTTCACCAAACAACTTCTTTCTAGAATTGCTCTAGACTTGGACTTTATCTTTGGATTGTGCCATAAGAGCACCTTCTATATTTTCTTCCATTCTCAAATATCTCCTATGCTTAGTAACTTGCAAAGCATTGACAAGCTTTGCAATAGATATTTGAAAAAAAGTCTTTATTTTTTTCTAGAGAATAGATTTTTGACTCAAACCTCTCTAAATAACATACCAAAATTTTCTCCACAATGCATAGATCACTTAGCTCTTCTCCAAGTAATATAATTTGTGTATCCACCTTCAAAAGTTTGTTAGTAAACTCTTTGAGAAATTTAGTTTCTTTCATCTTTACCGCTTCAAATTCTCTCCTTAGTCCTAACACTTGCATCTTTCGGTTCTTTCACTCCCTTGAAACTCCTTTTGTAACTTATATCATGCTTCTTTTACAGTTTCAGGAATCAAAATCTTGATAAATACATCATTATGTAGTGTTGCATATATAATGGAAGTGTTTTATCTTCCTTCACTACTTCATCATTATAACTCCTCATTTGAGCTACTAATGGATTTTGTGGTAATGGAGTTGGATTACTTTCATTTACCACTACATCCAACAAACTCTGAGTTATGAGATAAGTCCTTATTTTTTGTAACCCAAAAATGATAGTTTTCATCTGCAAAAATAAGAGGTGAAGGTAAAGAACTACTATTGGAGGCCATTTTTGTGTTTGAAGATTTTTTGTATAGGTTTTCTCACTTTGTTTTTTGGGTTTCTTTCTTCCTTAGTAACTTTGATTTTCACTCCTTCATAGTCATTTAGAGAACATGAAGGCTCTTGATACCATGTTAGAAGATGACATATAATATGAGTATAAGACTGAATAGAAAATGTTTTACATATTAAGCTAAAAAATTTAACAAATGATGCTACAAATTGAACAGAGGACAAACTATGCAAACAATATATAAATAGAGTAATATAACTAACAAACATGGCGAGAGAACAAAAGTTGTGAATTATAGAATTGAAACCTCACACAAAGGAAGCAAAATTGACTAATATATTTCAATATTGCAACATTAATAAAGTGGTACAATGTGAGCTTATATAGGCATTCTAAGAAATCTTTCATTAGACAAAGCAAAAGTAATCATAACTAAGCTAAAAGGAAAATGTCATTAACCTACAACTACAGTTTCTCTTTTTTAGCATAAGCAACCTTTAAACCAACTTTACAAGTAACCAAAAAAAGGTGAATAAATATTTAATATTAAAAATAAAAAATCTCAAATTCTAACAGAATATTAAGATGAATGTGTGTTCAGATAAGAAATGAAAAAATATTGGTGCAGTTTCCATTGATAAAAAGGTGACAAAATTAGTTAAGGTGATTTAGACATATACAAAGAAAATTGCACGAGATGTTAGTTAAACAAGTAGATTGCATCATTTTTAGTCTTGTAAAAAAAGACCAAAAAGGATGTTAAAGGATATTATTAACATTCTTGAAACTTCAATTTTGAATCAAGTTGAATGACATTATGTGGTTCATGTAACTGATCCCACTTAATAAGATAGGAATTTGTTGTTATTACTTTAATTTACAAACTAAGAATGCAAGTCCTTGTTTTAAACTAATTTTGATAGTTGATTTGTTATATATTTTGACTCATATAGAAGGACCATAAGATAATTGTTATGTAAATTTATTGATATGATTAAAATTATGATGTCATGACACTTGATGTCTAAAAAGAAATGACTTTTTTTTTATCTATCTCGCATCTACGTGAATAGAACAAAAAATTATTTCATTAATTTTTATCCAAGGTACATTACTTATTATTGGTTAGAGAAGTCATTTATTGAGGACAATGCAAATAGTCCATAAATTAATGATTAAATTACTATATTGGCAACATGTCTTTTTGAAAATTAAATAGGTCCTTATAATCTACATTTTATAATTGGATCTTTAAAGTTGTAAAATAATTATTTGTCTTAGGGATCCAAGTAAATTTTTTTAAAAAAAATATATTTATAGAAGTTAATCACAAATTTTAACCTAACCGAGATCTATTTGAATACGACCCAAAAAGTATACACGTTAAAGGAAATGGAGAGGTTGTGATCAAAATACTAAATTGAGGATTGAATAGATAAATCGGCATAGGTTTTACAAAGTTTTCCTCTTATAAATGGTAGCATATTGAATGTTTGAGGAAATATAAATAAGGATGTTATAAGATCATTGTGTAAATACCACAAATGATAACTTCATATTTCAAAGGTTCAAAACACAACTCGTATTTATAGGATCCTCTCTCTTATACACACACTCACTCAACATTCAACAAGAAATGGAGAAGGTATATTCAATATGGGTTCAATTGGGTCCAAATTTTCCATATAAGAGCACTCAATTGAAATCATAATAGTAAAATAAAAATTTATTCTCTTTTCTCCTTATTCTCGTGGCTGTGATGATGCAATCATTCAAAAAGTGTTTTAACTAAAAATCAACAAGCTATATCCAACAAGAGTTCAATTGGGATCAAATTTCCATATAAGAGCATTCAATTAAAATCATAATAATAAAAGTAAAAATTGCTTCTCTTTTCTCCTTTTTATCGTGATTATGATGCTTCAATCCTTCATAAAGTGTTTTATCTACAAATTAACAAGCTATATCCAATATGGGATCAATTGAGACCAAATTTTCACATAAAAAGATTCTATAAAAAATAAAATTATAACAATAATTAAAAAAACATTTTTGCTTCTCTTCTTTTTATTGTGGTTGTGATGCTTCAAACCTTCAAAAGCATTTTAACTAAAAATGGACAAACTATATCCAACATGGATTCATTTGGGGCCAACTTTCAACACAAAAACATTCAATTAAAATCATAATTTATTAAAAAAATAATTGCTTCTCTTTTCTCCTTTTTGTAGTGACTGTGGTGCATCAATCCTTCCAGTCTTTTGCCTTTCTCACGAATCTCACCAATATCCAAGTATTACGCTGGTGAAGAAATATCAAGAAAAGAAATTCCATGACAAGGTAACTGCTCAACCATTCTCACTATCCATGCAGGATGGTATCCACTTTGCATATTAAAACATTATTTTGGCTACATTGAATGGGTAAATATTTGAGTAAAGCGTTACACCTTCATGCTGTTTCAAACTTCCAATACATTGAGCCATTGATTGGCGTATAAGGAAACACTTTTTCACATCCATTGTGTCTTACCAATCATATATAGCCCCTGATTTCATTACTATCAAACAGATTCGTATTGAAGCTTTCACACATGGTCATCAAGACACGGTAAGATTTGACATGTTTCAAACAAAAGCTGTTCTTAAAGTAATCAAGACATATTCACCTGATGAAAGATAAATCACATTCCAAAGCTAGAATATAGTATACATAGCAATGATTGAATAGGTTACCAGTTTGCAAAACTTCTGTTCACTAATGTCAAGTGTGAGAAAGTTAATTTGTGAGGTCAGTGATCCTCTGTCAGGCGTCAGCGAGAATAATACATGTCAAGCAAAAGACTAAAAGCAACATTCCTAACAACTATTATGGCCAAAAGAATCGCCAAACCCCCCTATCAATACAAAATTAGGATGCAAGAATTCATCCTGATTTTACTATGACAATCTTCTCTTTTTAACGCTGTCTAAATCCCCATCAAGCATGACAAGATCATCTTCATCATCAATTACTTCCAATTGCTTCTGATGCTTTACTTCGACAGTGGCATTTGAAATTTCGGATTCTTCAGGAAGTTTTCGTTTCTTCGTGGTTGAAACCAAAGTTATCTCATCATCCTTTTCAGATTCCACAGCTGTTATTAATGCATCTGAGGTGCTTGCACCATTGCCAACAGATTTGTCTTTATTCTCTGCTGCTGACACTGGTTGAGTCCATCCTGAGAGAACCATCCCATCAGGTTCTTTCTCTTCATCAAACTCCTCTCTGAAAATCACCAATGAAACAAATTGCTTTCAAAACAAAAAATAATTAAATAAAGAAACAAAAGGATTCAAGGGGATGGGAACAAAAAACTATCTTAATGCAACATGTGAAAGGAAAAATAAAGGAAAAATAAACACTAAACTTACTAAGGGGGCATTTACTTGTGTTTTCATTTTCTATTCTCACTTTTTAATTACCACAAAACTGTCACCTTGTTTTCAATTTGTTTCCTGTTTTAAAAGATTTGTACACAAAACAGAGAAAACAAAAAAAGTTGTTTCCAGTGTTTCTTGTTCAAATCTTTGAAAACAAGAAACAGATTAAAAACAAGGTGGCAGTTTTGTAATTTAAAAGTGAAAACAGAAAATGAAAACAAAAGATAAAGTTGCAAGGAAACGCCCCCTATGTTAGCAGTATTTGATCCAAGGAATATTTTTCTCCGAATATAAAAATAGAGTAGAGCAAAAACCTGTGCTTGATGTTAATATTGCAAACAAATTCCTGCTGCAAATCCTCTACAGTGAGCATTGTGCCACCAGTTACTGGGGAAGGAAGATCAGCCAGAACCTGAAAATGCCGCGAAACAGGCTATAAATAAAATGTTATGTCCTTTTCAAACCAAAGACAACATACATACCTTTTCAAGGTTGGCCTCATAAATGGCAATCATGTCGTCCTCAACATCACCAGCTTCATAAAGGAGATTTGAAGCACACATTATAAGAGGAAGGTTCATCCCAAGCTTTGCCTTGACAATTTTTTCAACAAAGTCCTTCAACTTTGAACGGTTGGTGTTTATTTCAAGAGATAAGGGTGTCTGTATTGCACATATACAAATATATCAAGTGTCAGCATGTTTGTAACAATGACTTTAGGCAATAGATGCAGCAAGGGGAGATTTGGCAAACCTCAGAACAAACATAACAAGACTTGTTAGGTTCAAATGGCTCCACCGGCATAAGCAGCATGTTTCTTGCTGGATGCTCCAGACAATATGTCATTCTGTGAGATGTCCAGATAAGAATAGAAAAACATTAAAAGAAAAGCAAATTTAATGTAGACTTGTAAACTACAGAGTAGTACATAAATGAAGATTCCTCAGAGAAGAAATGAGCACCGAGGAAAGAACAGGAAGGATAAGACAACCTCCAAACAGAATCTACAATAAATGAAAGGTATAAGATACAGAAAAATAATGTCAGAAAAAAAGAGCTCTGCAATATAGGGACAAAATTTCCCTTAAAGATCCATGCATTTTGCTCCAGCAAAAAATCTGACAAAGTACTGCCTGTTCCCTAAGTGATGATTAAGGGCCTGTTTGTTTCAGCATTTTTCAAGAAAGTGCCGTCTTAACTAAAAGCTATGTATTAGAAAAATTATAGTAATCGTGTAATTTTTTTTTAAATGAAAAACCTTTTAAAAATTGCACTTTTTCATAGTCTAAAATAATAGCTTCTAGGGAAAAAAAAATTTCAAAAAAAAAAGTTACATAAAAAAATCAACAATTTTTAAGCATAAATAAACAAGCCCCAAGTAACCTTCAATCATAATTTTATTCAGTTGTAATTTACTATACTGATTTAGACTCAACAAGAATAATAGTTATCAAGCATTTCAAATGAAATAAAAGTAAACAGGGTGTATGCTCTGCAATTTGGCACCCGGCCAAAAAATTGTCAGTGACCAGTAGGTAGCATTTTCCACCAAGCGATACTAGTTAACATTTAACAATGCTTCTCAAACCCAAACATACAGTAACAAAACCACTTCCTCATCACTAAAACCAATCCAAAATAAAGAATACACGGGAAGAGGAATCACATCATACCTATAATTTTTAATGTCATTTTGCAGCACTTTGATAGCTTCAATGACAATCAACCCAGCAATAACAGCATTTGTAGTCGCAACAGCATGCACAATATTACCAGCAATACCTTTAGCTTCAAAAAGGCTTTGGAGAGGGATGCCGAATGAAGCAGCCCTTATGTTTGCAGCTGCTGTAACAAATTCTACAGCCAACTGATCGTCTTTAGCAAAGCTTAGATTGCCAATTTCCTACTCAAATATGCATTTAAAAAGAAGAAAAAACAAACAAAAACAGATAAGATTCACAGTTTAGTATCTAGACGAGATATAAAGGTAATATTGAAATATGATCACTGCATCAAAAGTAAGAATCGTAATGAACCTTTTCCCTTTTTGTAAAAAATAGTCTAAATGCTTCAAGAAATATTCTGGAATTTTCTCGAAGACTCCAAATATCCTGTGGGTTCTTCATGCCCAAAGATGCCATGGCAGAAATTGATAATTCATCACCAGATGCATATTTTTTCTCTAAATTCCCATTTTGTTGAGCCAACTCATCAGACAGGACATCCTTGCTGTATATAGGCTTTGGCCTGTTACGATTTTTCCATGTCTCTTCATTAGACAAAGCTAATTCAATGTTATATCCAAATACATGATCAAAAATTTTCCTTCCATATTGATCAATGTCTTCATCTTTCCTACGTACAAATACATCCTCTACATTTTCAGATGAGCTAGCAGCATCACTTGATCGAACATTTAAATCATTTTCCTGATTCTTGTCCCCAAATAACTTGGCAAAAAGTAGGTCCTTGGACCAGACAATGCAGTGAACAAACTGCCATAAAGAAAGGAGATGAAAGCTTAGAACTCATTAAACAGAATATTGAAACAAATATCAAAATTCATACATCAAATTGATGATCATTTTGATAATGTGAAAGGTAAATAACTCGAGTCTATCAATTTTATCCATTTTCCTAAAATATAACCAATATATAACAGCCTTCAATATTACATTAACATTAAATGGTATATGCCTAGTAGCATCCATCAAGATACAACAATCCATCATAAAATATCTCATTCAATGAAAATCCAAATAATCGTGAACAACCTAAAATTTCTATAGATGACCCTATAGTTTCATATTTTCTATGTCCCAGGATACAAACTGTTAGATGCCAAGCAAAAGAAAATGACTAACCAGAGTATACACAATCAACATATGCTTAGTAATAATCAACCAAAAACAAATAACATTCATTACCTACATGTTTGGAGAGGCCTATAATTCAAAACAACTTTCATGGACAATCTCACTAGTCTTTTATGTGCTTCTAATATTTGCATTTAGTTTAGTACACAAATGAAAATGACATCCAGTCATACCTTCGACGGGGTACTTGTGATAGTACAGACAGGATATGTCTTGGGGGCAGGCTTAGGCTGACACTCATAGCACTCTGTTCTTCCCTTGACATGTACAGTAACCTGTTTTCAATTAAAACTAAATCACAAATATGATTGATAAACAGAAACTTAATATATAATAACAATTAACCATAGAATTGCATATTAAGTTGAAATCATGTGGAACCAGCAAATATATTGAAAGTTAGTAATAAACAATGTCATGTCATGAAAACCCGTAGACAGAAGGGGTTACAAAATTAGCAAAAGAAGTAGAAAATATGGCATTTTAGACAGCAAATGTCACACACCATTATAAATCAGTAATTTTTAAGAATTGAAAATTTTGAATCAATTTATTTTCAGAGTACATGGCCAAAACTGAAAATTGGGATGAAGGGATATTCACTTAACTTTTAATGAATAATCACTGAAGAGGAATTAAAAATTTAGCTAATAACTAAATTTTGAAGCTTGGAAACATGTTGCTTTCACAATCAGAAGATTGCTTATCTAGGCATAAGACATAAAAACAGATGCTAGTCACTGAAAATAACCAATTTTCATAGCTAGACATATATAGAGACAACCAGATAATCAATAATTAAATAAAAAAAATACACTTAAGTTTACAAAAATAACCATCAAACAGGAAAAAGTACCATTCAGAATCTACTGAATACTGCCATTTAAAATGGATATTACTTAAGTCAATAAATACAACTAAATTACCTGTCCTAGGAACCCGGTAGTTCCACTTTCAACCAAAGGAACATTAGCTGCCAAGCACAAGCGATTCACATGCCGGCGTGCATCTAGATTGTCAAGCCCATTTAGAACAACGTTAAATTGCTTAAAGAAGTCCACATTGAATTCAGGATCTTTGACGTTTGCATGGTATGGGGTAATGTTTATGTGGGGCCTAAACTTTAACACAGCATCCCTAGCAACCTGGTTGAACACTTCATCAGATGGATGGGTAACTGAAACCTATACCAGTAACAACAATAACCATAACAGTTAAAACTTACT
The DNA here is from genome assembly GCA_026544285.1 of Pachyrhizus erosus. Classification (NCBI taxonomy): domain Eukaryota; kingdom Viridiplantae; phylum Streptophyta; class Magnoliopsida; order Fabales; family Fabaceae; genus Pachyrhizus; species Pachyrhizus erosus. Next base: position 2,852 of record JAMLFT010004697.1, on the reverse strand, counting down.
TTAGCCTTGGATTGCCCAACATGGGATTGTCGAAATAAAAATTGTCTGTTCAGGTTACTGACTTCTATGGTATCCATGTCAATCTGCACATTGGAAATAAATGAAGCATATTAATGTGTTAAAGCACATCCATACCTTAAACGTTACAGATAGTTCAATAGATAGTTTACATAATGGCTAGCAAGCATGTGCACATACACAAAATATCAACTTCTCATGCATGGGAAGAATTCAAAGTAGGTTGACATCATGCTGACAGTATGACTGCCAACTCACAATGACAATACACAAGCCTTACAAAGAAATTCATGATAAATAATAAATAATAAGTCACATGTTACACAAAGTCACCATCAATGTACGAGTGTTAACAATTGCTGAAACTGGTAGAAAGCCAATAATCAGCTATATCATGTAGTGGATAGTGTGTGTGCAAATAACAGAAGTCGCATAACAGTTGAAAGATGCAATATATCCAGTTACATATGTACAAAATATTAAGTTGTACACAAATAAAAAAAATCCATAAAAATTGGTTTAATATTCACTCAAAAGTTCAATTGGTTGGAGGCTTGCCAAAGATGACAAGAGTATGCAAGATACATGCTGCGACCATGACAACCTAGTGTCCACAATAGCAAACGGAACACAGGCCAAAGCAGAGGTAACTTTTTTGTGTAATGGTCAAGGAAGAAGGGTTTCAAATCCTATTATGTTTCTGAAGCACAAAAAATGTATTAGAAAATGGGGGAGAAATCACAAATTACCAGGGGAAAAAAATTAAACGTTGATTTGGAGGTAAAACGATGCTTTTGGAGCCTATATCATAGTAGTGCTGCTATAGAATGTGAAAAGCCACTATTGCAGCCGTAATGGCTGCTATTGAAAAACACTCTGCTATTTGAATCCCATAGCAGCCTATGGCTGCTCCACTACTCCACTATAGTGCACCATCAACTACTATGATAATACATATATACACATAACATGTATAGATACAATTATATACATATCACACAGATCCTTGTCCAAAACATGTATGGCACAAGGACAAGACACTCTTACAATTCCATTTAGTAGCAACTAGCAAGATACTCATTATGGGTACAACTACAACACCCTCCAGCATTCAGCAGATTCACCATTTCATTAACACATCACCCTCAGCACTGAGTTGCAATCATTACCATCCAATTCTCGAAGATCTTAATAGTAATAACTATACTACTAACACTCAAGATCCCCAAATAAATATCAAGATCCACAGCGACACCTACTTCCATCATCGCCAATATCAATTAGCACAAAAGCAATTGAAGCCAACGGACTGTAAGCTCCGACAAAGAGCCCCCTACACCGTACAATTCATTCTCCCCCCAAATACAGTTCATACCAAAGCATAAATATTGCTCAAACCTTACCACCAAAGAACATCTAGGCCCAATGATTCGAAAACTCTTCCCCCTTCAAAGATAAATTAAAAATTCAAACCAGAAATCACCAACCAAACTAAAAGAGCAGGGAATCAAGCCACCACCTAAACCCTCTCAAAACCAAAATTAAAACAGCCTGATTTTCAGAACCATATTCCACCCTCCAACAAATACCTCAAAACAACTCCCACAGCACAAGAAACACTCACCCCTCACTCCCACAAATACTTCATTCATACAACCAATAAAAAACTAACCAAACAAACCAAAACAACCCATCTTAAGGAACACAAAAAGTTGAAAACTTTAAAAAGTCCTGAAAAACTCCAACAACACCAAAACCCTAACAAAACACCCAAAACCTCAAATCCCAAAAAAAAACTAAAAAACCCTCCGAAAGAGAAAAACTTCAAAGACCCAAATAGAGAAGAAAACTAACGATGTGAATGTCAGGGAAACCGGAGAGAGCAAGTGTCTTGAGAAGCTCGCAGCCAATTCCGCCAGCGCCAACCATAAGCACTTTAGCATCCTGAAAAAGCGAAAACGACATGAGAGGGCCAAAACGACAACAGTTGGAGCGAAAACGACAGAAAGAAAAGGGGTGGGTTACCTTAATAACGGAGGAAGAAGGAGGAGAAAGGGCCATTGGAAGTGAGAGTGTGAAGAAGAAGACGCGGAGAAGAAGAATCGTTGAAAAATCGCATGAGAGAGAAGAAAGACAATGCGACGGTGTTTTTATTTTAAGTTTAAAATTAAATTGAAAAGGAGAAAGTGGTGCTGGGAATCGAACCGTTGACGTGAGGGAAGTGGCAGAATCTAAAAGGCTCGTCAGAGAAGAAGCGCCAAACCCCAAAATGAAGCCATTTTGTGCAAAACATATTTCTATACAGACACCCTTCCATTCGTTGGAAAACAAAAATTTCATACGCCGACACTGCTATACTTTCCTCTCATGTTTAATTTTTCACAATTACCTTTGTAAAATTAATTTACATATATTTTATTTTATCATGATAAATTTACTTTTTAAGTTAAAATAATCTTAAATAATTTTTTATTAAATCAAAAAATTTATACTTGTTAATTTTTTTAAAAAAAATATTCATATTTTTTAAAATTAATTTTGTGAAATCAACTTTTATCAATATCCATCTAAACACATTTAGTAAAGAGGAGTATTAATAACATATTTTATATTAGTTTGTATTATTGGCAATTAGTTATCAGCTTGGTTAACTTTTTAATACTTTTTTTTTTAATAAGAATCAGTTATATTTTATATGTTTATTTAAATTATTTAAAAAAAGAATTTTTTTTACTTTTTTTTAAGAAGTAATTTCTATTTTTTTAAAAAAATATTTTTTTAGAATTATTTTTTAAATTTAAAAAAAATGGTATTCTCATGAATGACATCACTTT
>JAMLFT010004696.1:0-19006 GCA_026544285.1 Pachyrhizus erosus | reverse complement strand
TGCTCTTCCGATCTTTAAATTTAAGAGATAATTATTATATATTTATATATTATATTATTATATTTATTTCATATTTTAATTTTAATTTTTTTACGAAATGATTCTTTTAAAAGTTAAAAAAGAAAAAGACAACGTATCAAAACATACATTGCATTTATTAAATATAATAAACATACTATATTTAATACATTATAAGTAAAATTCACTATCAAATAATTATTGTATTTCTTTTATCACATTTTATCACATTTTTTATATAGATGAAAAGTTATTTAATAGAAAAAAAAATGACAATTTTACGAAATTAACCTTAATTTTAATTGATTTTATTTAATATAATATAAGATAATAATAATATTAAAAAATATATTAAAGATACAAATAAAAAAAATAATCAATACTACATCGAAAAGATAAAATGATAGTTATTTTAAAATAAATGTTTTTTACATGACAATTAAAATAAGACGAAAAGAATATTTGTTAAGTGTAATATGTAGTCAAATTATTAATCTATTAAAACATATTTTGCATTAATTAAATAATAAATATATTATATTTAATAAATATCATATTTAATATATTATAGGTAAAATTAAATGTCTAATAACTATTGTATTTATTAAGTGTAATATGTAATCATATTATTAATCTAATAAGATATTTATTAAATTTAAGAAATAAATTTTTTAATAGACATGTACTGTTAGTTTAAAGAATTATATTAATGAGTAATGTTAGCAATATTTTTTTAATATTTTTTATATGATATATTGAAATTTATTAAAAATTATAAATTTTAATGACTCTTATGTCATATTTAATGATTTTCTCTCATGATATAAAAATAAAATTCATCAGAATTAATGTTTTTTTTTATTAAATTTTAATCAATTACATAAAAAAATTAAAAAAAAAATATTTTAAAAAATGTCGCTAGCATTCGTCTTAAATTAATTGTAAACTAAATAAAAATAATGTTTTGTATATATAAATCAATAAATTTATTATACGAGTGTTTTTTACTAGACGATAATATAAAATATTTTTACATCATTAATGTAAGTAATAATTATTTATAAATATATTCTATTTAGTTAACATCATAATTAATATATTATAAGTAAAATTAGTTGTCCAATAACAATAAAGTTTATATTTGTTTAGTATATTAAGCAATCCATTTAATAAGCTTAAAATTTAAGAGCTGAATTATTTTATATTTATACATTATATTATGAGATATATTTCATTTTTCTATTGCAAAATATATTTTATGAAATTATTCTGCCTAGCATTAAAAAACAATATTTTAAAACATATATGGCATTTATTAAATTTAATAAATATATTTTATTTAATAAATGTCATATTTAATACATTATAGATAAATTTGACTGTCTAATCGCTACTATATTTATTCAATGTAGTATGTATCAAGTTATTAATCTATTGAAACATCTATATTTATTAAATTATTAAATAAAGAATTTAATAGACATATATATTCTTTATGTAGAAATTTTCATTAATTATCAACTAATAAAAAAACATATTTTACACTCTCTCTCCATGCCACTTTATGCAGAGTTTTAGAGGAAAAAATGTTTTAATTGTCGTCATACGTTTATTTTACATAAATTAAGAAAATTTATTTAATAGATAAAAGAGAATAAAAATTTTACTAAATTAACTTTAATTTTAATTAATTTTATTAATATGATATACGGAAATAATAATATTAAAAATATGTATTAAAGATACAAATAAAAAAATTAATACTATATTAAAAAGTTAAAATGAGAATCATTTTAAAATAAATTTTTTCTTACATGATAATTAAAATAAAATAAAATATTTTTTTTAAAATTCATCATATTAATTACAAATTTTTTAATATCACAATATTAATTACATTTTTTTAATATATCAATCAAAACCTTTAACGTCAAAAAGTAAATGAGTTTACCATATATCACAGTTTTTACTAATGATATTATGAACAAATTTTACATTATCAATACATACATTAATTATTTATAAATATATTATATCTCATAAATATTATAATTAATATATTATATGTAACATTGACTATTAAAACAGTCAATTAAATAACCATATTAAATATTTAAATGTTATATTTAATAGATATAATATATTTTGAATATTTTATTAAGCACAATGTATATTTAAAATGGATTAATTTTAATATTCATGAAATTTTAAAATATTTTATTGATTGAATATAATTCATAACAATTTTTTTTGCTGAATTATAACTCATAACAAAAGTAAAAAATATTGGTAATATTATATTCGTTAAATATATTATATTTTTTTAATATTTATTAAATATAGTAATTAATGAGAGGAATTAAATAAAGATGACAATAATTAATACAAAGATGAAACTGAAATTAAAATTAAATTTCACATTTAATACTTATGTTCAAGTCTATTTTACTTATTGATATAAATGTGTGTATTTAATTTTGTTTCTTATTTTATTAAAATTTAAATTAAAATATATAAAAAATAAAATTTTTATTCAATGTATATTTTATCTATCCTCGTTGCCTTTTTTGTTTTTCTCCAAAACAAGTATGTTAAAAAATGTAAAATATGTAATGAGTAAGAATCATTTTATATATATATATATTTTAATTCACTCAAAGACCTCTTGGTGAGATTGGCCTTAAAGAAAGCCGGTATGAATGGGAAGGAAATATATGTAAACAAAGAAGAGTAAATTGAGGAGTTTGAACTTAGGCACTCTGAATGTAAGTTCAACTCAATTTTGGGTTGAGTCGGGTTAATGGGACGAACCCTGCTAGCGCTTAACAAATAATCTTGATGAAAATTCTATGCAGTAACAGGTATAATAAAACTTGAATCTTAATTATTAATTTTATTTTTCAATTTTTATAAAATTAAATAAAATATAAGAAAAAATAAAATCAACCATCAGATCATGACTGCAAAATTAACTGTGTCAAACCTAACAGTACTTTCATTGTATATTTCATAATTTTACCATCTAACAGTGCTTAGTGTATCTCAGGAACTAATTATTTAATATGGATTCTAGACTCTCCACATTCACACCCTCAAATACGCAGAAACAGGTCTTTCTTGCTTCAAGATATATGCACACAATGGTACATGACACGATACTAAACATGCTGTTACTCGCTTTTACGTGAATTTTTATTTTCCCAAGAAGCTTTTCATTGTTTCCTTCACATTTTTTCTCATTTGAGTGTCGTTTTCTATGTTCGAAACGTCTATCTAAACGCACATTTAGCTTTAGCAACCTTTTAGAAAAAAATACTTTATGATGATATTAGTATTAAACATATCTATTTGAAAGCTTTCAGAGAAAGTATGATCAAAATTCTTAAGATTGACAAACAACAAAAAGAACACTAAAATACTACTAATAAAGTAAATAGGAATAAAATCTTTATTAGTATTATTAATTTTGCATCACTACTGATGCTTAATTTAGCGACACAACTGATTCCATGCCTTCATTATTTTCTCCATTACTCACATTTATTCCCCCTATTAACTCTTTAGCCCTGTCTGCTTGCTCCTTCCAATCTGTTCTTATCAACACAACGATCATCACAGTAGCACACACTATCTGAGCTGACAACAAGCCCAACAAAAGGCCAAATAAGCCCAAATGAAACACAAATCCCATCAAAAGAGCAACAGGTAAGCCCACAACATAAAACGAGACCAAATTTATGTTGGCACCCAAAGTAGGCCTAGCACTCCCACTTAGAACCCCACAAATTGTTGTTTGAGGACAGTTCCCAATCTCGCAAAGGCCCACAATAGGCAAAGTTTTTGCAATCAAAGACAAAATAGCTTCATCCTCAGTAAACATTCGCCCCCAGTCATGGCTCACAGACACCGTTATTAGCATAGCCACAATGGCCGTTAAGAAAGCACATAGTAGTGCAGTGAATGATGATATCTTTGCCTTTTCAGGTCTATTAGCTCCAAGTTCATTCCCTACCTTTGTTGAAACAGCCAAACTTAGCGCATAAGGAAAATTGTAAATAAGTGAAGTGGCCTGAATTATTATTCCATAGGAGGATATTGTCTCGGTTGCATTAGGTAGGAGCCCTGAAAAGAGTACCAGTAACTCATACCACCACCACTCTAAGCAAACAGAAACACAGCTTGGGATTCCTTGACGAAGAATAGGACACCATTGTTTGAAGCATTGACATGACCAACCTTGCCATGATTGAGAACAGGCACCAGAGAACCATAGGTAAACCAAAAGGATGATAAGAAGGTTTAGATTGGTGAAGGATCCAACCAAGGCAACTCCTTGAATTCCCAGGCCAAAAGTTTGAATGACCACATAATTGATAATGGCATGTAGAAATAGTGCCAAACCTGCACTAAACATGAGTGGTAGGGTCACACCTTGGGTTCTTAAAAAAATCTTGAGAGGGCTGACCATTGATTGGAAAATAAGGTCAGGGAGACAAAACGCAAGGTAGGTGGTGGCAATGGATGAGATGGTGGGGTTTTGACCACAGAAGAGGAGGACAGGTTCAAAGTTAAGCCATAAGATTGAAATGGGAATGCAAGTTAAGATCAGAATCATGATGGTACGTTGGAGGGTATGACCGACAAGGGTCCATTGCTGGGCCCCAGAGGCTTGAGAAGATATACCTTCCATGCCTGATGCAAGGCCAGAAATGATAGAATAACCAGTGATGTTGGCCATGCCAATGGCTAGGCTTCCACCAGCTAATGCCTCTTTGCCTAGTTTGCCTAAGAAATGCATGGATATTGCTGACTTGCCATAATTGAGAAGGCCGGTAATAATTGTTGGGATAGCAATGGTATACAAGTCTTTTATTTCCTCCGCTACCTGAGAAAAAAACCAGCGATGAGAAGTTATTAGCATGAATGATTAATGCATTGATAAGGGAAAAAAAATATAAAAATTTAAGGCTAAACTAACCCGCGATACCAACAATGATCGGGGGCTCTCACTATCGGTATCAGTAATTACTCCATTCCTTTGATCATAATATGATAAAAGAGGAGTTGTTTCTTGATGATCCTCAGACATAGCAATAACTCTTTGCACTAAAAATCTCTTTTTAAGGAAAATATTGGTTTCAAGAGAGAAGACCGTTTTCCATCTGATTCTTTCTCGATTAACAATACATGTTATATAGAAGCTCTCATTTTCTATACACAGGTACCCACACACTTTGTCATGCTCTTATTCTAGTTCTGTCCATGGTGTGTCACTGGGGAATATATTCTTCTCTTTCACTCTTTCCTCGAGGGGTCGGTTAAAGGTTTGATGGATGAGAAATGGACTTCTTGTGTGTGAGAGAGAAGGATATGGGGGAGATGGCCATAAGGGTTCTTGTCGTATTAAGGCACTATATATATTGTTTATGGCAGCCTCTATAAAATACAAGTGTCAAACATGTAAAGGTGTTAACTCATTTGCTTGAAAATCAGTGTAAATTTTCAAAACAATGGATTTCTTTTTTTTTTTTCTTTTTTTTTTCTTTTTGGATTTTCTAGATGGTCAAATTTTTAACGTCTTTTCGCAAAAAAGAATTTAATAGATTATCTTCAATTATTATAATTTTTTTAATTTTTGTATGACAAATAATCAGGTGTTATTAATTTTTTTTATAAATTTAAAAATTAAACACATATTATATAAATATTAATTAAAATTATGAATAGATAATAGTTTAGGATTATTTAATAATTTTTCTTATTCTACTTCAAAAGTTTACTACAAAATCTATTTTATTATGTATGTATTAAAATAAGATAATTTTGTTGATGATTAATCTTAGTTGAAAAACATAATTAGTCATTTTTTGTGGAATCTATCTTTTCAATTACAATTTTTTCATCTATGAAGTTTAAATTTGAGACCTTATTTAAAGGGATCTAGCCTAAGACCATTAAGACCAACAACTTGTTGGTTAAAGTAACAATTTATGTCATCTTCTTTAATAAAAAGAAAATTTCAAATGTATAAAGTGACTAAGAATTGATAATTTGAAAAAAAAAATGAGATTTTGCAATTGGTGGAATTGGAAACAAAAAATCATGGGAAAAATAATTTATAACTAAAAAAAATCCCTTTAATTAATAGTATAAGGTTTTTGGGTAAACAAATTCAAGTCACACGCCTGTTGTTTTACATTGCACTAAAAAAAGAAAAAGTTTCACGGTTACATCAAGTTTATACAAAAAAAAATAAAAATTGTATGTACTTATCCAATGTAATATAAACATACCTACCCACTCTATTATGCTTGTATGATATAACAAAGCAAACAAATAGAGTGAATCCTAACTTGTGTAGATTCATCAAATCATCTACAAGTGTTTGGGATTTAAAAAAAATAATATTTTTTTTGAATAAATTATACAAATATTTTTTAAGATTTTATAAAATTACACAAACATTTTTTATTATTTTTTATTCTTACATTAATCTTTCTTAATTTTAAAAAAAAAATACACTTACATTCCCTTATATGTTATACTAATACAATTTTATATATTACATTAACAATCATTATGAAGGAGTAATTATAATGGTTAAAAAGTCAAGAGCTTTGTATAATTTTATAAAACTTTAAGGGATATCTGTGTAATTTACTCTTTTTTATTTTATTAAAACAAGTTCTAAATAATTTTATGATGTTAGTGGAAGTCATTGGATACAGCCTACATGCTGTGCTGTTTATTTTTGAACTCTAAAGAATACAGCTCATCTGATGCACTTGACAGACAAATATATCAATAACATATAATACACCTCATAAATTAGGCGACATCTTCGATAAAGTCTGAGTCAAATAATACATTCGTAAGTACAGTTACTTATTGTTTGATATATTATTATAATGAGCAATTATGATCATTTACTGATAATTAATTGAGAGAAAATACATTAAATGAATTAAAATTTAAAATTCAATAACTTTTATTCTATTTTTCAAATGTCATTCATTGTTTCTAAAAGGGTTTAATAAAAAATCATTGGCGTTGTTCGATCATGGTATTGGTTCAATTAAGGTTTTTACTTAAATGCATGGATGAAGAAGAGACTACTATATACAAATGTTGTTGTGGTTAGTATTTTTAAAGTGGGTTGCCAGTTTGGCCCACTACGGGTTGACCATTAAGTGGATCAACCCAACTCGACTCACTTTTTGGTGAATCAAAAAAACACCAACCCAACCTGGCCCACCATGGATTGATGAGTTGTGTGAGTTGACCCACTTTCAATTAACTCTTGTAATCTTCACTCCAACTAATAGTTTAGCACACTTATTAGCATAGTGGTGGTGACAACAAAGCTTACAAAGAGAGAAGATGTAGGTTAGAGATGTCTCGCAACTCATAATGCAAGTGTGTACAATAGATGACACTTCGTAGTAGTGGTAGCAAAGCTTATGAGGAGAGAAGACGAAGGTCTAGGGATATCTCGCAAGTCGCAACACAGGTGTTATCACTTATAGAGGACATCTTTTAGTGATGGTAGCGAGGTGACAACAACAAAGCATTGACTTAAGGTTTTAAGGAAGAAGGACACACAAGGAAACAAGAGACACACAGGGTCAAGCTTTCTAATTTTTCTAATGGTACATGTCAAATAAAATTATACCCATAAGTATTATACATATAGTGACACTTTGTCTATCTCTAACAGAAACTTTCCTCACAATGTGTGAATACCAAAAATCATTTTGCAATTTGATCCAATAAAGTTTTTGTTCTCAGTGAATTCATTTGATGAATTCAAAATCATTCTTTCTCCCATCTACATCCTAAAACTCACTAGACCATACTCTTCAAACCCTCATCTCCACTTTTTCTTCAACCTCAAACCACCCAACACCATAACCAACCTCCATTAATATTCATCAACTGTCAAATCAATAATTCCCCATCCAATATTCATCTTCCCCACTCTAATTTCTCCAAACACCTTTTTATTCCTTTTCTTCCAACTTTCTCCTTTTCCCTTCTAAAGGGACATAACTTTGATCATTGCTATACTCCAAGGAATACAAAAGTAACAACACAACATTACTCTTAAGTATAGGAAATTTATAAACAACAACATTATAACTCATTAGACTAGCATATGTATGACTTTCATCCTTGACAATACTTGAATGACTTTCCTCTTCCCTTTACTTTAGGACTTTTATATTGAAGACAATATAAGTTTTTAAATCTTAAGTTATCAAGGTCATATGTTGCATTCTTATTATTTGCATTCTTTTCTTTTTCATCCTTAAGGCACATGCATGTTAGGTTGTTGTTACATTACATATTGTTTAAAACTATATAAAGTAAATGTTTCCATTGTTGCATCAAACTTTCTTGAAATTTTTTCACATCACTGTGTGCCTAATGATATTTTTCTTTGAATCTAATGGATTAAATTCCTACCTTGTTTGAATTTGCAATAGAAAATATGGCACATGATAACCTCTATAGGATAGAGAAAAACATAAGAACAAATGTTGAATAGTGTTTTTGAAAACTTTTTTCGCTACCAAGTTTGAAAATTGAGTTTATAGAAGATTGTATGTATAAAAAAACTAAAGGAAGTTTTCAGACGTTAAGTAAACATAGAAAAGGGTAAAAAAATTGTTGTTGATAAAAAGACAACAAAGAAAACAATTATGCCTTTTAGAAGTTAGAATAAAAGAAATAAGACATAATAGATTTTATATTGATTTATCTCTATTACTAAAACTATGTCCAATTTTTGGCAAGCTATCAAGTTTCATTATATCACAAACAATACAATTATTATTTTCACAAATCACTTTGACTTGTACAACAAGTATTTGCTTAGTCTTTTCAAGCTAATCAACACTTAGTCTTTCTACAAGCTACTTTTGGCTTTCCCTTAATTGCTTAAGGTTGGGTTTTAAAGGGGCACTTAAAACTTTTGAATCATCCAATGCAAATGGAAATACAATGAAGACTAAATTCTAACTTTCAAATATACAAAGGGTTGAAATGTTTCTACATATAAGTATGATATAAGGAGTTTTGAAAATGTCAAAGTTTTTGCATAGCAGTTGGCTTAAAAATTCTTCCTTTCACTGCATAGATCTTCAAGACTTTGTCTATTTGTAGAGCTCCTTTGAAGGTATATAGTTTTTGTCTCATAATGATCTTCCATCTTTGTTTGTTAATGAAGTTTTGTCACAATATTAAATGTAATATTTATTGTTTTTCATCAACTAGTCACTTGAATTTTAATAAAAAAATTTGTTTATATCTTTTTGTAGGCTCCTATTTGTTGTTAGAGGTCTTATCATCTTTTCTTTTGTTGAGTATATTTTTTAGCATATCCAGGCACTACAATTAGGAATCAAGAAACTTATGCAATATTTGTTTGAAATTTAGTTTACGACTTTAACAAATCCTAAGAGGATTGCTCAAACATTCTCTGCACATAAAATAAAGGGTGTTAATGTAATAATTGTCGAATTAAATGTTTAGATGCAAGTTTTTATGTGAATCATCTGTAAAGTAGACGAAGTTAACACAACATTAAGTGTTTATTTGATATTTGACATATGAAATATTAACTTGACATTTGTTTTGCATAATCAAAATATTGAAGGGTCCTTATTTGTCTTATATATTTACAACCTCTAAGCAAGTTAACAAATGACATATTTTTTCCTATTTAAATGTTTGCATTCATTTAAACTACAAATGTGAGACTTAAGCCTTAATTGGGGAATAACGAAGTACTTGATTCACCCATATTTTAAATATTCGAAATCTTCTACATCTGTTGCATAAGTATTATTTGTTTTTTTGTCATGCCCATGATAATTTATGCATAAGTTCTAACCCTTATTAATTTTTATTCCATTCCATTATTATATTTGCACTATGTGTTTTTGTGTAATTCACTACTTTCGTAGTCAACACCAAATTACTTGAGGTCACTCCTAATTTTACTAAATACATTCCTTTTTTAGGAGTCAATTTATCCAATGAGAATTTGAAACTTTTGTTTACCCCATATCAAAACATTCAATATTATATATATTAGACTTGAGTATCCAACATACATTACCCAAAGATTTTTCTTTCTAGTCTTTAAGGTTCAATTCAATATAAAAGTTAACAGTCAACAAGTGAAAGTCAACAGTCAAAAGTCAACTATATCATAAGTTCATCATAATGTAAAATAGGGTCTCCCTATAAGGTTTGGCCAATCAAAACAAGTCATTAACTCAAATTACAATTATCAATAATTTACACAACAATTAGTCTTAATAACGCACATAAAATGAAATTATAAGCCCAATAAATATGAAAAAATAACATATATCCAATTATCAAGAAATTGAACATTATAGCTCCTCATCACATATTATTTTCAATAAAAATTTCTCATAATTTATTTTTATCAATTAATATGATTTTCTAATTAATTTCAATTACACCTTATTATTTGTTTTTGGTATTTCCCAAATAATTTTGTTTACTTTCATTTTCCATTTTCCATTTTCATAATATTAGTTGTCCAAAAATAAAGCAATTGACTTTCTATGTTTAATAAATATTAAACAAGTTCTTAAAATCATAATAAAAAAATTATCCTTGAGTCTATAGGACATCTCGAGTTCACAATTTCTTTAGTTATTATTCTAACCACAACTATTTTCTAACAATTGATTTACCTCTAACACAAAAATCTAAAAATTTAACAATCCCTATTTTAAAAATACTAAAATCCTATAATTAATTACAAGAAAAATCATATAACATCTTCATACCTAAGGATCTCTAATTTTTGGAAATTTCATCCTAATAATTTTTAGAATTTATTTGATGTCTTAGGCATATTCAATATCCCTAAAAGATAAATATCTTAAAAATAGTAAACAACATATAAAAAATCTGAAGAAAAAAATATCAATGACTCTAGAGGCCCTAAAAATTACAAAAATGATATCATCTTATCATAAATCAACATGTATTGATAATAGTCTCAACACTTTTTTCTCATTATTTGTTTTTTCCTTTTACAAAAAATTATACTTAATCAACACAATAGTTCATAATCAAACAAAGCAATAAACATAGTAAAACAATGAAAAATAACATAATCCATAGTTAAGCAAGAAAACCTCTTATACCCCTTGGTCTCTCTTTAAACAACTTGAGCTTAACAATTGTTCGTTACTATACTTTAATTTGAGAGGTTTCTAATGGTTGGATGCTCTAAATTTTTTAGAATAATTTCCAGAGGTTTAGAAGAAGAAGAGAGGGTTTAGAAAAAGGAAGAGTCTAAAAGAGGAATGAATAAGAATGATTATTCCTCTCTCCTAATGGTCACTCAAGTAAACAAATTTACCCTTCTACCCCTAATCTTTGATGACACTTATTTTTCCTTAGGCCTAGGTTTATTGCTTTATTTTAACTAGACCCATATGAGTCCTAATTAAATTAAGTTTAGGTCCATATCAATTTTCGTATAATTTTGACAATGTAAATTTTATTATTTTGTGATATTTCTAATGAGTAATCTATTATGTATATTCCTATCTATGAATAATTAATTCCCCTATGTTATAATTAATTTAATCAATCTCATATTAATTATTTAATATTTTTATTTCTTAAATTAATTAATTTTTTACTTACAAACCCTTTAACAACTAATGAAATTGCTTAATCGAATAAATTAATTAATTTCTAACTAGTTTATTTTCTAAACTTAAATTAATAAAATGAAAACTTAATTAATTTTAATTGTCTTAATTTCAAATCACTAATTACCTTAAGATATTTAATTTCAATAATTGAATTTATTACTAACTTATTAGTAAATCCTTTGTGATATTAAAACTCTATTTTTTTTATTCTAATGAAAGGGTTCTAATATTAATTCGCTTAATTATCAATTAAAATTATTAATTTTATAAAGCCTTAATTTATTTTAATTAATTTTATTAGACTTAAATTTATTAACTAATTAATTTGAGATTTAAGATTCTAATTATTAAGTTTAGACTAATTTTGGTCTTATTTATTAAATTATCTTTAATGAGTTAATTTGTCAACTCCTTTTCATTGTTTTGTTGACCAGGGTTGACTAGTCAATGAGTTAAGTTGATCAAAGTTTAATCATGTTCTAATTAATTTTTCTTAATCTAATATCTTAGTTTATTATATTTTACTATTTTTTTTATTTAAATATTTTATATTTAATGATTCAATTCACTATTTATCAAGTTAGTACATCATTTATAATTATTATTACCATTATTATTTATAGTATTAAATTTTTATGATGTTATAATATACATCATCTAGTGGACAATTTTCTTGGTGATCACTTCGTTGATGAGATTGATGATGATACAATTGAAGACATTAATGGATTCATATATGATGAGGAATTATATGATTTAGGGTTGAATGATTATGATTAATTTTTTTTCTTATTTAATGGTATTGATGTTGAACTTAAATTTCTTTTCTTATGTCATTTTTTCATTAATGATCTATGTTTTTTTTTTAAAATTCATTGTATTTCTTTATGCAGGTAATCATCATGCATCCTACTTGAGGTAAAGGCATCGAGTTAGTTGTCAAACCAACAATTTCCATCAACTAATTCAAACTACTGTTAATCCTCTATCGCCTTGTCCTTCTCATCATTCACCATATATACTTGAATAGTAAGTTTTTCTCATTAACTCCTAATTCATTTTAATGTAATGGATAAAAACTATTTTTTTATTATACTTGCCTTAGGTGATGGATCTAATAGTGGTACTCCATTATTTGATAGTGGTGGTACATCAAATGGTGGGGGGACATTCATTTAATACCATCCTAATTATTAGTAGTGGTCAATCAAATATTGTCTCATCATCTACTGACCTATAACATATCATGGAGCCTTTAAGTGAATATTCTAATGTAGTAGTTGATAATTAACATTATTAATTCATGTTATTAATTTTTACTTAAGTTATTGAACTATATATGTGGCTCGAATTGACTTACAGGAAGAGGTATGTTCAACAATTTGTAACTTAATATATTATTTTTTAGACAATCTTAAGGTAAGCAATTATTATGCTAGGATTATATATTATATTATTATATTTATAATTGTTATTTTTAACTTAAATTGTATTATTGTAGGAAAAGTATGTCTTTAAATTAGAATATGATCATGTGATGGTGAGGGAAGTTTAGGGAAAGACATGTATGGATAAATATTCTTATCAATTGTGTAAGTATAGGGATAAAGTAAGGAAAACAAAAAACTCAACGAAATATGAGGACTTAAGGCCTCACCAGCCTAGAGGGATGAAAGTTAAAATATGGAGCAAGTTGATTGACATTTGAAAAATACCAAAATGACAAAAGAGATTTTATGTTGGAAGGCTATCTAGGGTTATCCATCTTGATGCAACTTTTTTATTACTTGATTGTATGATTGTAGTTGAGTTTTGTCTTATGATTGGTGTCATTTTGTACTTGTGTTCCAAGTGTTAACAATGATTTGTTATCTATGTGACTTTGTTCAAGCTTGTTCTATATAAATTTCAAAGGATAAACATGTGATATCCAAATTGTGTGACTTGATTTATTTAAAATTCACTAATCACATAAGAGATATAGGTATGATTTTTAGCATGTTGTGGTGTTTGTTTCATATATGTTACTTTGGATACGGATAGTGTGTGCAATTTACTTGTGTGAGATAAGAAGATCATTTTTTATATCTCTAAGATGGTTTATTAGCATTTGAACAAAGCAATCCAAATCTTGTCTAAGATGGTTTATTTACCTATGTTTCTTATGTGTAATATCTTATTAGACAAGTTATTTGGCAATTGCAACTTTAAATGTAAAGAAAAACAAGTATTTAGATTTTGAAGCCAAATTGGTAATTTTTACAATAGAGTACTTTTATTAAATATAATGATTTGAATTGAATATAGGTGTGGTACATGTGTATCTTTCTTTATGTAGTGGAAAAAATAATTTACAGTGTCATATAATTTTATAAGCTTTGTGTTGTGTGGAGAAAAGGATAAAAAAACTATGCTATATTTCTAGTAAATTACGGTCCAATACAAATGTCACTTGTTAAACAATTTATGTTTATCACTTATTAAAAAGTTAAGTCCTTCAAAGTTTTTATTTTAGGGTTTTGGGTTTACTGTTTATCATTTATCAAAAAGTTAAGTCCTTCAAAATTTTGATTTTACACTTAGTGTCTTACATAATTAATTGCTTTCAATTCTTGTCATTTTGTTTTCATCTTTATCTTGTCATACTATTAGATTTTTTTGTTCTTAATAAGCTTGAAGCCTCCTTTTTCAAAATTGCTTTCTCCACTACTAAAGAGATTGATAATATTTTTCCACTACTAGTCAAAATTGTGCCTTCTGATTGTGCTTTTGTTTTATTTCCAAATTATATATTGATTTTGTATGTGGCTTATTACTTTAGTTTAAGATTGATCATGATTTACAATTTCATTATAATGCTATTATAGGAGGTGAAAGAGAATCATCTTGTTTCTTGCAATGAAGTGTACAACAAAGTTCACAAAAGAAAAGATGGTGAATTTGTCTCTCATAAGGTGAAGAACTTCATTGTATATGTTTTTGTATTGTCATTTTACTAAATTTTTGTTTATTTGTTGTAGGAATCATATGAAGACTCAATGACACAAAAAGATGGAGAAGACACTTAGATCTATCTTATGCTTGACTCTAATCTATGGTTAAAAGTTGTTGGTGAAAACAAGATAAGACTCAACGGCCTTGGCATCACTACTAGCTTTACACATGCTTCTTCCTAGGTTGTGCCTCGTACCACAACTCCTGCACCTATTACATAAGAAAGGGTCCTTGTAGTTATAAATAATGCCTTAAACTCTTTCTTGTAAACATTGTCACAAATAATGTAGTAGACATTTCAGTCAGTCCAACCATCAATAGCACCGTCAACTAATCAACCTATGGAGGATCAAGGTTGCGATGATGATTTTATTAGCTTAGGTTGATTACATATTAATTACTTTTTCTTTTTGCATGACATTGATAAAGTTTGATTTTGTAAGACATTCGATAGTTTGATTTTGTAAGAGATTAAGTAGTTTGATTTTGTAAGACATGTGACTTGCAAGTTTTATTTTAAATGATGTTTTAGTATATTCTATATTTTACTTTACTTGATGAATTTATTTGAATACACAAAAATAATTGAATTAAAATTGTCAGGAAAAGTTGACATACAGGATAGGATATGATACTTAATAATCGCCCTGTTGTATCTTACGAGGGATTGGTGAAGGACTAGTATACATATATTGTAAGGGATTGTCGAGGGATTAGTGAGGAAATGGAAAACGTATATTAAGAGGGATTAACGTGCAATTTAAGAAGGAAAGCAATATATATACTGAGAGATTCATGAAGGATTCGTGAGGAAATGAGAATACATTTTTTATAACAAATCCACGAGGGATCAGCAAAGACATGAAATTGATATATTGTAAAGGATTAGCGAATGCATTTTGCGAAAGTTACGTCGAAGGAATTTTGCCACTTTTGCAATAACAGTGAAATAGTGAGAGTTGCATGCATGGATTAGTGACGACGACTTTGCAAGGGATGAACGAGGGAATTGGTGAAGGAATAGTAAGGAATTTTTGTTTCTCGCCAATTAGCAACTTAAATTTAGTGAGGGATCATTCCTCGACAAATAAATCTCTCACTTTTATATTCAACGAGGGATTTGTAACGGAATCCGCAATTTTCTTATAGTGATTGTCTTTTTAACTAACTAATAATTAATTAAAGATATTATTAATTAATTTCACTTTTACCTGATTAATTTAGATTTATATCAAAATAACCAAA
The DNA here is from genome assembly GCA_026544285.1 of Pachyrhizus erosus. NCBI lineage: Eukaryota > Viridiplantae > Streptophyta > Magnoliopsida > Fabales > Fabaceae > Pachyrhizus > Pachyrhizus erosus. The sequence continues at coordinate 3,038 of JAMLFT010004696.1, read as the reverse complement.
ATTAATTTACATTTTTCATAAATTTATATTTTTTTATGTTAATATTTTTTGCAAATAATTAACAGTTGAATTATAAATAAATAAATAGAACTTTAAAAATAAACCTTTTTATTAAAACACATTAACATTGAATTAAAAGAAATATACTTTATTTTAATTTTTATATTTTTTATAATTTATTATTATATTAATTTTACTTTCAACATAATTTTTTTTTATAATATATTATCGTCAAAATTTATTAAATATTTTTATCAAATAAAATTTTATTTTTTAACATAATCAATCTAGATTAATTATATGGTATGTTGTTTTTAGTAAATATTACATGCTAATATATTAAAATATTAAAATTCATTTATGCATCTATTTTTACTTTTTTCATATAAATTAAATTTGTACTTAAATTTGATTTATTGTTTTATAATTTTTTATTCATTGTGATAATAATTTTAATGTAAAATTGTATATATACAATTCAAATTAAAGTATATATTTAAAATGATTTAGATATTGTATATAACAATGTCAATAAATCTTTTTAGAGTCAATTTACTAAATTAGAATTTTGTTTTAAAATATATAAGTTATAAAAAAAAAATTTCAAAACACAGAAAATATTTAATATACTTTTGTGTGTATGTATATATATAATTTCACCTCATTCTCAAAAAATTTTAAGCATTGCATGGTTCATACTCTAGTTATATTATATAAATTTGTTTTTAAAGAGACATTAGTAGACATTTTTTCCCACCTAAACTAAAGTCATGTTGACTATTTTTTTACACAAAATTAAAAATGACAGCTCTGTCGATGATTTAATGTTTTTATGTTAAAAATTAATTTTGAAAAGAAATTAACAAATTATTTTACAATAGAAAATTGATAATTTAACTCTTTCTTAAATCATTTACACTTAAAAAACCTAAATTATTTTCATAACTTTCCTTTATCCAATTTTTTTTAGTGTCTTTATTCTTTCAGCATAAGTTGAATTTTAGGTATCTTTTTTAATAGTAATTATTCTTACTTCTCTGTCTTTTTATCTCTTTTTTATTCTTAAGTATTGATATATATATTTCTTCAACTTTGTTTTTATTTTGTCTTCTTTAGATCTTATTCAATCTTTCTTTTCTTACGTATTTTTTAAAATAATTACGACTGTAAGCATTTTGTATTAATTTATTATTAAGACAATTTGTTAGAATAAGCGTGTTTTGTGATAGTGTTTCATTCCCTTTTCATCTCCTTTTTCATGTATTACTTATTTATTTATTTAGATATAATCAATATCTGAAAATTTTCTTTTCACATTTTTTTATATATAATTTGTTGCATTAGTGTGTTTTAATATATCCTTTAAAATTCATAAATTATTACTAATTTATTAATTTCACAGTTGTTGGATATAGCGTTTGTGTATTTTATGATAATGATTATAAATGTTGTATATAATGTTAAACTTTTAATGACTTTTTTTAAGAAGTTTAATCAATTTGAGATATTGTATTTATATATTGTTGTGATTCTATCTTATATAAATGATTGTCATGAGCTTATTTTTAATTTATTGTTTATGATAAAGAATGATAGGAAGAGATTCTTCAAAATTTTACTTAAAAACTAAGACAATAAAAACATAAATTTATTCAAAAAATTAACTTATATGCATAGTTATATAAATATGTCATGTTATTAAATTGTATAATGTATGTATAATTTTAATATATTTATGTAATATTAAACGTTATAGTGAACTAAAATTCTTAAAACTTTTTTTAAGGTTGGAAAGTGAATATGTTTTTTTAAAAGATATTAAACACACTATTAATTTAAATTTAAATAAAATAATAATTTTTATAAATAAATAAACATGATATTTATTTATAAATATATTAAAATACATAATTAAATATATAATGTTATTTATTCATGGAAATAATAAACAGAAAACTATTTTCAATTTTAAATAAAATAATAATTTATGAAAATAATTTAGTATGATATTCATTTACTTAAATACATAAATATGAGAATTAATTTATTTTAAATAAAATAATAATTTATGAAAATAATTTAATATGAAAATTATTTATGAAAATAATAAATGAAAGACTATTCTAAATATGAGAATTAAATATTTTATTTGTAAATAAATAAATATGAGAATTATTGTTGTTTTAAATAAAATAATAATTTACAAAAAATAATTTAATATAAAATTATTTACTGAAATAATTGCATAGGAAAATTAATATTTCTGAAAATAATTCAATTTAAAGTTAAAATAATCATAATAAAACATCAGATCAATTTTAATATAGAATGTTAATTGATTTTTTGAAATAATGAATGATTATTTTAAATATAAAAGAATAATTTATAAAAACAATTTAATGATATTTATTTATAAAAATAACTTAATATGAATTTTTTTATTTAATAAACATCAAAATAAAAGTAACAACAATTCATATAATATTAATTTATGAAAAAATTTAAAAGAATATAGATCAGTCGTAATTATTTTAATTCAATAAAGTATATATCAATTATTTTCAATCTTATAAGATGCACGAGATACATTATGTACAAGAGACTAATTTTTTATTGTTATAAAAAAGTTAAATTTAATTTTGAATAGAATTATAAAAGATAAATATATTTTAAAAATTAACATAAAAAATATATTTATTTATCTTGCTCATATAATTTGTAACTTATTATATTTAGTTCAATTATCCAAGTCAATATTAAAACATCGTAATATTACCTATGATTTTTAAGGTCACACTATATTCAATAATGATTTAGCATTTTTTTTACTAACTATTCAAAATTACTAATATGTTAGTTTAGTACATACTTTAAATGTTTTAGGTAAATTATTTTATCTAGAGTTGTTGAAAATCACAATTTACTTCTAATTGTACAAGTTACATTTTAATTATATTTTATTTTTTATTTTTTAATTAATGAATACATTCATTTTAAATTTATATATAACTTTTTTGTTAGTAATATAAAAAAAAAAT
>JAMLFT010004695.1:0-19010 GCA_026544285.1 Pachyrhizus erosus | reverse complement strand
TAAAAATAAAACTTTAAAGTAAAAATATATACCTTATTTTTTTTAGAATAACATAACTTTTATTTCTAAAACTCTTTTTTTAAACTTTATTTTGTCATCTTAGTAAGTAGTTAAAAATATAATAATAACAACAAAATTAGGGCTTCAATATTTTTAAATTAGGGCTTTAATTTTGATATCTAACCTTTTTTTTTTATATATTTTAGTACCTGACAATTTTTTTTTTTAGTTTTGACGATTGTCGTTAGGAATGACAAAGCGCACTCAAATTCTATGGGTGTCCACAAAAAATTCACAAATGGGTAGGATAAATACTTGCTTGCTAGGAATGGGTATGAGACGAGTATTTACTCGCAAACTTTTACTGAGGATGGACGCGAATACAAGTAGTATAGTACCCACCCTATCTTGGCCCTCTCATATATATATATATATTAATTTAATTAAACTATCTTACATATATAAATAATTATACATTTTTTAATTATTAATTCATTTATTGGTTAAGTGTCTATGAATTGATTATCTCTAGTGGATATGGAGAGGAGGACTAAAGTTGTTACCTACGCAGGTATGAGAACCAGGATCAATTTAGATATTATTTTTAAATGCGAGTATGAAAATTTATGCTATAATATCCTTCCCATTGTTATTGTTATTTGTTGTTAACTAATTTTGTTTATTTTAACAAATATCATAATGATGTCATAAATACTAAAATTGATATTAATGTATATTAATGAGAAATTTATATCAACTTTGGAAGGCATTTCATTTATATGTTATCAATTATACAAATTGTCTTATTATAAAAAAACTACTTTTTTCATTAATGTTTCAAATTTTTACTATTTTTTTTACTTTGGATATATAAATACCTCTTATATATTCATATTTTTTTTTACTTCATTATCATAACAATTTAGTACAATAGTATTTCTTCTTGTTTATTATCTTTAACTAATTTCTTAATTATTCATTTTATCTAATAAAACATATGAGTAAAATTATGTCTAAATTTTATTTAGACAAATCATTATTTTTTTATTTATTATCTTTTTATTTATATAAATTATTGAAGATTTTCATTCTCTTGTGTAAATTTAAATGTTATTTTAAAATTATATTTATATGTAAATTTATTAATATAGAAATCAAATATAAAATAAAATTCATATAAATGATTTTTTTTAGTGCAAGCAAATAGACAAATTTACACATATCTAACAAGGGTAAATAATTTATTTAAAACCACATTAGCATCTAAATTATTGAAGATAAAATTAACTTTTAATTAATTTTTATAATAATTTTAACATAAATATATTTTATATTTAAATTTCTATATGAATAAAATTAATGTCTAAAATTAAATTTTTTAAGCAAATCATTATAGATGACCCTGACACAAATTTGTACAATGAGTTTAAGAAAATCATAATATAATTCACTCCACTGTCATACTTGCAGGTCAACTACAAATTTGTTTAAACAAATAAATTAAACTTTGAAGTTTTAACTACCATAATAATAAACTAAATTTAGGGGGAAAGAAGATAAACTAAAATGTTTGTATGATAAAAGCAAATAATAAACCAAAGAAACTAATGAAATTTAAAAATAAGTATCTCACAAAAACAATTACAAAAACATCAAATAAACATTTAAATTTATTTTTTACAGATTATATTTTTTATAACATATTTACTTTATTTTTTTCTCCTAAAATCTAGAAATCACCTTGTCACGATGCTGTAAAATTTATTTGTAATTTATATTTTAGTTTGAATTTTTTATTTTAGTATTTTAATTTTATAAAATTTTAGTTTTAGTCCTTCTTGTGCTATAGGATGTCTTCTAAATATGCTTCTAATTACTATAGTGCTATATGCATTAATCTTCTTGCTTCTAGTTGCTTTGTTCTAATGAGAACTTAATGACCTTTGCATGTTCATGCTTTTGATTTTTTGCAACTCTTCTTCAAAGTATTATGCTTTTGAATTAGTGCTTTTGAGCACTAGCACATGACTTTTGAACATTTTGCTTTAAGTGTGTACTTTTGAACAATGTAGACTTTTGTGTCTTCATTCTTTTATTCAACAATGCATCTTCTGATGGTACTCGAGCTATGTGTAGCTTTTGATATCTAGCACTTAACTAAAGATACTTAGATACCTTTTGAATCATGCTTCTGATCACATATAACTTATGATATATGCATTTTGACCTAGAAAACATGATTGACCTTTACGTTTCTAGTTAGCTCACCTTCTAGTAGTTCAACTTTTGGTATTATAAACTCTATCTAAAAGGTTGTCATTCTACATGTTGATGCTTCACACCATTCTCCATGCTTTTGAACAAGTTTTGTCTTTTTAAAGCACATCTCAAAGCAAACCATTAGTAGCTAAGTTAAGATAATTTATAATTTTCTTCTTGGAAGTTTGTTGTCATTAAAATCTAAACTACGGAAAAAGTTCTGCTTCAACACTTTCACCTTTGTTTTAATCATAAATTGGGCTCTAAAAATGTTTTTGAGGTGATATTGGTATCTATAGAAAACTTAGTAAAAAAAAAAGACAATTCTCATAAGGAAGTAATGCGCTAACTCAGTTTGGATTATTGACAAATTTGGAATTGAACTTGAAGGCACTATTTTGTCCTTGCTACTTAACATAGGTATGATATTTTTAACATATATTGTGGTTTGGAAGTCATAATGCCTAAATTTCAGGGATATATTATCTACAACTTTCATGAAGACATTGAAAGCCAACTTTATGAGAACCCCTTCCATGGATCACAATTCAACATTAATCAAACAAATTAAGGTTTCAATTAGAAAAGGGAAAAGGGATTTACAAAAAGAGATGATAGAAAATGCCATAATCCAAGATGAATCGATGATTTCAAGGAAGATTCACCACTTTGAATTAGGAAATTTAAGATTATAATGAAAGCAATTTTCAAGAACTATGAGAGTCTTTCTCACCAAAGCTTCAAGCTTCTCGCAAATGAGTTAAAAGTGTTTCCAAAGTCACATTTAACCTATTTTATATTATGAACCTTAAAGCCACTAAGACTCATTGCTAAAAGGCCTAAACATATATTAAAGTAACTCAAAAAATGCATATATCACACACAAGCCCAATAAAAAAACACCTACCACAAACTAAACCAATTATGGTCCCAAAACAAGCTAATTAAAAAATAAGCAAGGCCCAATAATGGCCCAAATACAAAATACAACCCATTTAAAAAATTACACATAAATGACCTAATATATAAATTTGGCTCTAAATAGCTATAAGTGTTCTTCATCCTTGGCCATGGTAGTCTTCTACCATAATTCAACCATCAAATGGTCGACAAAATTAAGGACAGTAACAATATGACATGCTTTGCAACTCAACTATCTCATGTGGAATTAAATTGTAATTGGACTAATTATCATTTGGTGGGCCTATATTTTGGGATAAGGCTTTAGTTAACCTTAGGTTAACATTATTTAAACATCAATTTAGTACCTAGGGTGAGCATCCATAAAGTTTGAATTTTTTGACTTAGGTTATCTCTATCAACATTCTCCTATGTTTTTCCCTTTTGATTATTTTGTGTAAAATCTCCATAGATGATAGAAGGCTAAACATCTTTGGATTAATTCACTGGTTTAGTTCAAGTTCTTTTTCTTTTTTAGAAATCTTAAGGTATGGTTCTAAATTACTTTTCAATTATTATTTTTATTTTTTCTCTATTAGTCTTTATTCTTTTCTAAATCTTGATTATAAATTCTTTATGGGTTGGTGCATCATCATTCATATTTGAATTGACATTCTTAATGAATATGTTAAATGTTTGATTTGACATACTTCAATTAGGATTATTAGCGTTTGTGATGCTTAATAATTACTTTGATATGGAGTTAATTTAAAATTTGGTATGGTGACTTAGAAGGTGGTAAGGTGCATGATTATCTATCCTAAATTAATTAAAGCAAACCATTAGTAGCTTAAGTATTAGATGACTTAGAATTTTCTTTTTGAAGATTTGTTGTCATTAAAACTTTAACTTCAAAAAGGGTTCTACTTCAACATGATAAAGGAAAGATAAGCATAATGCTTTATCATATCAAGATGACTAGTAGGTAAAAAAACATTGAATGTCCCAGCGTCCATTTTCTCTCTTTGAAGGAAATAGATTAATGATACTTAAATATAGTCAAAAGAGACATAGTTAAAGCCTTCTATAAATACCAGAGATGTCATACACAAACCTTTTTGCCAAAGCTTTAACATTACTGAGTGTTATTATTATTTTAGTTTAATTGTCTGAAAAAAATTATGTGTTTTGTAAAAACTCTAATTATATATATTGTGTTTGAAAATTGTACTTCCATTTGATAAGGAAATAAAGATTGTGAGTTTTATCATTTAACCATTTTTTTAGTGATTTTGATTGAAGCTTGAAGAGGACAAATGAAATACAAATGAAAACTCTATGTGGCAAATCATACTTTGGTTGTTTGCTTAGAAAAACAAATGAAATACTACTTAGGTTGAGACTAAATAGGCATGTTTAAAGTATTGAACATAACCTTTATATAAAACAAACTATTTTAAAACACTCTTGTATATTTTCTTTCTTATCTCTCATCTTGTTTATATATTTATTGTGTTTCAAATATCCTTTTTGGCTTTACAAAAATATTTAATAAGAAATTTTAAAATATAGTTTGTAATATTATTTTTTGTATCACCTTAAGAGCAAAAAAATTGTTTTTTGAAATGATTGTGAAAATTGTTTAAAACACAACAATCCAATCATCGTTCTTGTGTTTTCCTATTATTTGCATATAACAGTGAAATATGATAAAGTGAGAAAATAACTAGTAAATAGGTGTTTCATTTTCCATTAAAGGAACTTTGTGGTTAGGCTAACACAATATACGTTCATGAAACATGTAATGTGTTGTTGCTTATTATAAATAGACATAAATCATTTTCACCTTCAAAGTTTTCAACATCTAATGACAGATAGGTCATTTGAAGGTATTTATTTCTTCCATTTTCACCACTTATGTAGTCATGAACTTAATGAAAATGATTTAACCAACCATAAATGACGCACATTGATAGTACCATCTAACACCAAAAAAGACAAAAAAACATTTGTCATTTTCATTTTTTGGGTTTTGCAACCTTATCCTATCTGAAAACAATTAAAGCCTATTGAATGTGAACTTATTTATAAAGTGTACAAGTAGAGTAATGTGTGTGTATAAGGGAGGGATCAAATTACATTGTTGTAATTTTACCAATTATTACACTATCTAACAACTCTTAATTGAGTAATGTTTTCTCAAAACTAACCGTTGGATTAAAAGTTCATTTCACATAATCATATATACAAAATTATATATTAATCTAAAATTATTTGATATCTCATTCACATAAATTAAAATAGATGTAATATATATTTTTCAAAGTATATTGAAATATGAATACTTTTTTGTATGTTGTATCCATTTATTTGGACATACTTATTGCATACACATTGATCATAAGTATAATATTGATCATTCATTAAAAGGTTTTTACATAATAACTTTAATTATTAGAAGTAACATCTACTTTACATTGAACAACAAAACACTAGCATTTGTTAAAAACAAAATTTGTCATTTTTAAAAGTAGTTTTCAAAAGCAACGTTTCATTGTTTTAACTTAAAGTTTCTTTATCAAATTAACATTTTTATCTTAGTACTTAAGAAAGGTATCCTTACTCTTAACCAAACTTTTGATTTCTAAGTAGCATGTTGAGAAGATAAAATCATAAGGTTTTTTTATTGTGGTAAAAGCCAAGATCAATTTGTGTGTCATTATCCAACCCCCCCCCCCCCCTCTAATGATTAACTAACCCACTTTAGAAAGGTAAAAACACATTAAATATGAAAATTAACCAAGATTTATATTAAATCTTAATTGAATCCAAACATGCAAAATTTGGCTAGAATATCAATATTAGGTACAATAAACATCCAATAAATCCAAGTACAAACCCACAAAAAGTGTATTAAAATAGGTTAATCAATTACATAATTACAATTGCCTTTTTTTAGAGTTTCTGATTTATAAATTATTGCTTTCCTAGGTTAACCATTCAAGATACTAGTCATTCATAACATCATAGATCAAAAAGAAATAAATAAACTATTTTGGATGAAAATTTGAATCACGCCAATGGAAGCGCTTAAACTTCAAGAACCAAAAACTCAAAATGTAAAAGAAAAAAAAAAGATGGATTATAAGAAGAATTCCATGCTCAAATAATAAATTATAAGCTCAAATTAAAGACTCACCGTAAATGAATCGAAACACCTTTAATGAGAATTAATCGGTTCATCACAAGAACTAAGGAGAATAAGCTCTAAACTCACCAATTAAGTTAATCTTAATATCAAGTATCATATAACAAAAATTGAATACAATGTGCTTACGAATGTTATTTATAGTTAATCATGTCACTAAAAGGTCTTAATTAATAATCACATGCAAATTACACCATGTAAGCCTAAATTTAAGAAAAAAAAAATACAAAAATACAAAAAAAAATGTCAAAACAAAAAGATATAAAGTCTACCAAGGCTAACTCAATGCATCATAGGTCTCGCTTAGTACCTATATGATTGACTCTTTATTCCCTTATTACAATAACCTAGAGATAATGCTTGCTAAGCCACACTTCAAGGTAGCAATGAATTTTCAATTATTAATTCTATCACTAATTTCCTAACAACTTTCTTCATCTTGGATTTTTCCTTTCAATCCTTCAAGCAATTTAGCTAGCCTTTGTCATTGGTTCTTGCAAGGCCTTTATAGATTCATCATCAAGTCCCTTCTTAGGTAGCATTGTCAATCAAGTCCTTTCTTAGCCAATATAGCCTCTATCATTGAGTTTACTGTATCAGTACAAATCATTAATAAATAATGCAAACATGATTAAATGATTATGCAAATAAGAGAGTGGATAGTAAGGTATCTCAATTATCTATTATTGAATTTCTTATTTGATTCAAAAAAAGAGTATGGCCATTTTCAAAAATGTATGTTGAGCTTGAATTTTCTCTAGTTTTCACAAATTAATATTCTTACTAGCTAGTAGGAGCGTAAGTGGTTCAGATTGGGTTGATTTTAGATAATTTTTCAAGCTAATTCAATTACACTTAATTAGGTTAGGTTGGGTTAGATTTATTTTTTATTTTTTTTACAACCAAACCCAACTTTGGTTGGGTTAGGTTGGGTTGGGTTAGACCATTAGGTTAAGTCATTAAAAAAATTGTTAACTCTTTAACTCTAAAAAAATCAAAAGATACCTCAAACTTAAAATTAATATAGGATTTTTTTTAAAATAAATATTTCAAAAGATATGATTGTATGAGAGTGACTTTGTGAGATGCTTAAGAGTTTGTTAAAGTTTAGGATTTTCAATATTGGTAGAGAAATTATATTTTTTATATGTTTAATACATATTCGAATTGAGTTGAGTTTGGTTGGGTCCAAAATTTCAAATTTGTGACTTAACCCAATTCTAATTGGCTTCATTAAAATAAACTCAACCTAACCCAATGATCAACCTAACTCACAAAAATTGCGTTAGGTTAATCAAATTTGTAGGTTAGGTGCAACCCGTTTACACCTTTACTATCTAGAACATTCTAAGTCTTTTGAGTATGGAGGATTTATATTTTAATGAGCCTACCTTACTATGCTATGTCAGCCTTATTTAATAGGGCTATCTAATAACTGATAGGATATGATGTGATATCATAGTCAGGGTGTCTTAATGAGTGATGTTAATGAGGTCATTTCTTTGCCCATAGGTTATGCATGATAAAACATTGTCTTATTTAGTGATATCATCTTAAATATTCAATGAAAAAAAATTCCTTAATCAATATGAATCATTAAAAAATAATATAAAATATATTAAACTATTATGCAAAAATTAGATAGTAAACTGCATTATATTTTAATTAGTTTTTATCTCATTTTCTTGTCTTTAATTCAAACCCTATTAAATACTAAAACTTAATAAAAGCAACATTAACACTTAATCGTTGACCGACAAAAGTGGCAAGCAAATAAGAAAAGAAAATAAATTTTACACTAAGAAAAATATATGTATTAAATCACCCCTCCCATTTTTCATCATATAAAATAGCCTAAGGTCCAACCTCTCAATATAGATCCATTGGTTGGTTTTGGAGCTTGTTATGTCATTTTCCTCTAAATCATCCACCCTACTTTTTCCCTCCACACCTTGAATTACCTTTAGCTAAATCTTGCTCTTTTAAGCCTTCTAAGGTACATAGATACTCACTTTGCTATTTTTTTCTTAATTGGAAATTTTTATGTGCTTCTTTTATCTAACAATTTGAGTCAAAACAGGTAACATACTTTGGCAAAAAAAAGAGACAAAACCATGAGCAGCAACAAAGAAAGCACTCCAAAACTTGGCTTGAATTTAAACCTTCCTCCACCAACGATTGTTAATCATAGACTTGAGTCCCCAACTCGATTAGCAACAGTTTTGCCAACATCACCACCGAGCTCATGTGTGTCCACTGAATTAAACCAAGATGACAACAATAATAACAACAACAACGTTGGATGCTCCAACAGCCCTAAAGCCATTTCCATGGTGCTAATAGGGTGCCCTCGTTGCCTTATGTATGTGCTGGTCAATGAAGGCAACCTCAAGTGCCCCAAATGCAAAAGCACTGCTTTGATTCATTTTTTCAATGGCAACAACACCATCATAAAGAGAGGATAGTGTACTAGACTACCTTGTCATTTATGCATTCTTTATTGCAAGTATGACATGTTAGAATTTAAATTAGGAATCTCCATTTTAGGATTTTTCTTTTATATTATCTTTTGGGTTAAATATGTTTTTGGTACCTAATTAATTTCTGAATTTTTTTTATCCCTAATAAAAATTTTATTATCATTTTGGTCCCTAATATGCTTTTTATTTTGTTTTTGGTCTCTAAATTTGTTTAGATAGTGCTTTGAAAAGTGATTTAGATGGCACTTTAGGAACAAAAATAAAATAAAAAATTATTAGGGACCAAAAAGTTATCAAGAATTGTTATTATGGACCAAAAACTTTATCAAGGGCCAAAAACATATTTAAGTCTTGTCTTTTTTTATCTTTTCTCTAGGTTGTGCAACTTGTGCTCCACTTTTTACCTTTATCTCCTCTACTTAGTAAGGAGATCACAAAGAGTTAAGCATAAATAGCACTACATGTCAGAGAGGCCATGCTTAATAAACGGTTGCCTCACTAGGTTTACCATTGTCAATATTAGGTTAGTCAATTTCCTCCATAAGTATGAATCATCAATAAATAATGTAAACTAAATTATATAAAATAAAAATAATGAATAATATTATATTTTGAATATCTATCATTGAATTTATTATTTGATTCCTAAATAAGTAAGACCATTTTTATTTTTTTTTACCTATTATTATTAAATTACTTTACATTATCAATAATTAAATTTTTATTAGCTTTTATATCATTTCTTATCTTTAATTCAACCTCTAGTTAAATACTAACAACTTAATAAAACAACATTGACAACTAATCGTCATTAGACAAAAATGGCAACTAGAAGAAAAAGGAAACATATTTGAATATCATTAATCTTTTATTCTTTAGTTTTCAAATATTAATTTTCTTTCTAACAAAAACATTTTAATTTTAAGTGTCAAGCATCAATATTTGAATGAACATGCCTTACTATGCACGTGAAACTTATTTAATAAGTTTATCTAATAACCGATAAGATATGATGTGCTTTCACGGTCATGGTGTTTTAATGAGTGATTAAGAGAAGTTATTGAGGTTGTCTGTTTGCCCGGAGTTTATGCTTATTAAATAGTTGTCTCATCAAGTCAAACCATCTTAAATGTTCAACAAAAAATTCAGTTTCCTCAATGAATATGAATCATTAATAAATAAGATAAACTTGATTGAATTACTATGAAAAATTAAGAGAGTAAGATGCATGGTATTCCAATTGGCTTTTATCTCATCTTCTTGTCTCTATTCAACCCATAGTTAAATACTAACAACTTGATAAAATAACATTGACAATTAATTGTCAATAAGAAAAAGGGGAAATAAATTTTACACTTAACAAATTATATGCTTTAAATCACCTCCTCCACTTTATGCGTATAAAATGGTCTAAGGCCCATTCCCTTTACACATATCACTTGGTTGGTAATGGAGCTTGTTATGTCATTCTCCTCTAAATTATTCACCCCACTTTTTTCTCCCTCACACCTTGAATTACCTTTAGTCAAACCTTGCTCCAACACTTTTATGGTACATAAATATTCACTTTGCTCCTTTTTTATTAATTGGAATTTCATATGTGCTTATTTTGTTTAAAAAATTGAATCAAAATAGGTAACGTACTTTGTAAAAAAGAAAAAAAAGAAAAACCATAAGTGGCAAAAATGGAAGCGCTCCAAAACTTGGTTTGAATTTGAACCTACCCCTACCAAGGGCCCTAAAATGAATAAAATTTCTAATTAGGCACGTACAGTTAGATGAGAGTCTACATTAGATAGATCACCCTCTATTTGTATGTATGTGTTACCTAAGGATAGATGACTCACTCCTACATCCCCTACCTTTTTAGACACAAATGGTAGATGAATTTCAACTACTATTCCACTTAACTATAATACCCTTAGAAGGAAGGTGGACCTATGATAGAGTCCAAAGAGATGATACCTTTGTGGGATACGTTTGGTTTGCTTTTAGACCTGTTAATATCATAGTCTCATGACAATTTCATTATGTAGACTTACCAATAATCTTATCTCAAACTCCGTCACCTAGATTTTCTGGTCTTCTAACCACGCGAAGACAACCTCAGACTCCTCAACCTCCATAGTCCTCTATCGGATCAGTCCAAGCCAATGATCCAAACAAGAGAGAAGACTCTATAGAAGAAGAAGATCCCTCTAAAGGATTTGACTATATCAAATTAGTACTAGATAATGATTAAAAAGATATTTTGTTAGTTATCCAGAATCTTACAATGATGTAATAGTAAGCTTACTTATGACTTTATCCATCTTGTATAATTAATTGAGAATACCCAAAATGAAGTTATGTGAATTGATTTGTTATGATAAATTGTAATTCTCCTAACGAGTTAGATTTTTAAAAATTTTACTTGCATTTTAGTTATTTGAATATAATTTCTTAATTATCAAAAGTAAATAAAAAGGGATGTTACAGTTTCATCCAACAAAACACACATGCTGTTATTGTTAGCTACCCTACATAATTTTGAAAATTGAAGTTAAAACTGATGAAAAGTAGAAGAATTGGACATTTTATTTGTGAAGGCAGGCAACTCCTTTGTACTTTGTCAACAACTAAAATAGATTTTAAGGCCTACTTGGTTGTTGTAAAACTCATGAATCATGATGGATGGTGGATTAACCTAACCAATGTTTACAACTCAAATCCATAGCATTAATAACCACTTGTGATGTTAAATAGTGATTAACTACAATATACTTTACACATAACATTTATGCAAAAGTAACAAGTATACATCTAAACTAAGCATGTTGGTTTATTTTTTGGCAAATTGCCTTGTAACAACTATGAATAGTATCACCAAGTCAAAATAGTTTCTTAATTTCATGTTGTATCCCCAACATGGTCAAGGTAGCTTATAACAATAACAATAGATTTTCTTTTATTGCTTAGAGTATCCTCTATGAGTGAAAGATTAATCCTTCAAAGTATGAAAATTCATATAAGGGATTGAAATCTCTTTACAAATGTTCTTTCATTTGCATGAATATAAAGATCAAACCATTAACTACATGTTTAAGAGGCATGATTATTTTATCAATCATACCACACCATAATGGTATAAAATACATCGTGTGACTCATAATATACATTAACACATTTTTTAACAATAATTTTAAATCTTTTTAAAAAAACTTATTAATCATAATGGGGATATTGTTTTTTAGGAGAGAAAAATTACAAAATAATCATAAGCTTCAAAATTTTAAATGCATGAAAATACCTTTCTTTTTTTAAAAAAAGAAAGTGTTTCTTATAAATTCCATTTGATCTATTATACACATTGATTATTTTTCAAACAACTTTCTAAAAAATATGTGAAATCCAATAATAGTTGTTCCAAATACACTATAAATGTATTTACCTTTTTATTTAATATTTTTTCATAAAATATTAAGAAGATTTGTAGAAATATATGTCATTATTCTTTTTAAAAGGGAAACAAGTGAAAATGTATTACTCCTCTGTCTCAAACATAAGAAAAAAATTAATTCATGATAATTAAAAAAAGTCAGTTAAACACATTTAATTGCATCAATTTTAATTAAAAATTAATTATTTTCTCAACTTACTCTTTGTTAAAATTTGGTGTCAAACATAAATAAAGTCATTGAAACTTACACCTCAATTAAATAAAAAATATTTTTAAAAAATAATATTAAATAAGATAAAATTAGTCAACATTCTCCTATATTTAAGATTAATTCAAAGTGATTTTTTTCTTATATTTAAGAATTGATACCGGAAGGAATAACAAATTTCTCTTTACATACATGTGTGTGATTCCCTTATATTCAAAATTTTTGAAAGGAAAAATAATAACGTCTTTATCAACTTTTCAACAGAACTAAAAGAGAAAAATGCACTGTATATGTTACTAAGCAATGCACAAATTCTGCTGATTTTATTACTCACATATCTTTTCAGTCTATATATTTGTCATTTATTCAGAATTTGGGTGGCAGACACGTTTGGCACATGTTCCCGTATCCATGCTTTCTGTCTTCTCATCTGTCTCAAAATAATTTATATTTATGTTTTTTTATACAGATTAAAAAATAAATATTTTAAAAATAATATTGATTAAAAAGTAATTTTATTTAAAAAAATTATTTTTCTTAATTTCAATAAATACATAATTAAATTTTTTAAAATATTATTTATTAAAAAATAAAATTAAAATAAATATTTTAATACTTTATTAAAAAATAAAATCAATTATTTTAAAATACTTTTAAATATTAAAACTGTAATAATTTTAGAACAGGAAGAATACAATATATTCTGTTGATCAACATAATAATTAACCAATACGCATGTATTTTCCTTCGTATTTTTTATTTTTTATTTATTCAGCTTCTTCCTGATTCCTACTTCCCCCAGTGTTGCCCATAGACCCGAAATCAATATCAATATCAATACAAAGATGAAAGATCTGCAACTAAGTCTATGATTAATCCAAAACCCGCCGTCCTCAAAATAGAATGAGAACAGCTACTCTACCGGTCAATGGACCAATCTAGGATGATGAACAACACTGTTTTCTCCATGACACAACCAACCTGCAACCATAAAAGTTCACTAAATGTTTTCTTAATTTTCATAAATGCATGTCCATATTTTCCCAGGATCCAAACAAGACATCACTTAAACGATCAGAACATATGACACAGCATATTTATTAGGGATGAAAATAAATAGTAAATTTAAATTTCAAGGGAGTTAGTATTGTATTCGAAGGCTTATCCATTAAGTGCTTGGATTTATTTTTTATATTTTATTTTTTGCACTAAAGGATATTCTTCCTGCCAGAGATTATTATCTTTTCAAGTCATGAAGATCACTGAAAATAAACTATCTTGCTCAACGTAACATTTTCCAAATATACAGTCAGGAATCAAACTTTGGTAAATATGCTTAAACTAGTCATCAGCTGCTGGGATATTTGACACTGTTCTGATGGAAAATAATGTTGAATGCATACAATTTGCAGCCTCTTATGAATAAAAGCACCATTGAATATATAAATAGATATCACATTTTGGCCAAAAATCTACTAGGTGATTAGAGTAACCACTCGGACAACGACTTTAGTTGAAATCTCGGTGAGCTATTCACGGAGAACCCAACCCGACTATAAGAGTCTACCAATTTGTTTCAACTCAGCATCATGCAGTTGAAGATTTATCCCTCGGCCCTATTTCCAAATATTTGTATCAACTTTTGATTTTTTTCAAGGTGTAAAAACTAACAAATAGTCAATAATCTGGATTCTCCTGTTCTAAATAACAGTAAAGATTCATCCTATTACAGGGATAAATACAGAGTTTTTAATACATGTAACCCATACACCGTCATGCTACCCTGCTCAAGAAAACTTGTTTCTATCTTTCCAACGAGATGGTACTATGACAGGAAAGGATCCAAATCCAGAATCTAGTGGCTCAAAAAAGTCAAAATGTTTCAAGTTTGAAGATTAACAAAGAAAGAGTTAAAGAATCTGGTTCTTCAAAAAGTCAAATGGTCCCTCCACAATTTGTTCTCTGTACATACCGAAGAATGAAGAGAAAAAACCTTTCCTGCCTCCTGTCCCCTGTCCCCTGTCCCCTGGGCAACCCTAGAAGAGAAAGAAAAGTTCTTAAAACTCACAGCCATGTATTTGACAAATTTCCTAAGTGGATCAATATGCAATCAGAGTTTTATAAGACCATAACTTTTTCATATGATGGAAAATACAAAATGCAGTACCTGACAAATACAACTGGTCCAGTGATTAAAGATGAATATCATCAGATATGGTTCTAAGAAAAAGTTGGGAGATTTCAGGGAAGACAACATTTCAGTAAGATAGACATTCAGAATCACGTGTGAGAATTGAAGGTTTTAACCATTAGATGCAGACCAAGAAAGAATAACACATCAACTTTCAGTTTGCTACTAGAAGAAAAGGATCCAGCAAAACAGACACATCTTTAGGAGGTCTAAGGCTCCATTTGCAAATGGACAGAGCTTCAACTTAGCTAGACATGACTTGGAGTCTGCCTTAAGTAGCCCACCAACACACACAGCCAACATAAAACTAAGGTCAGGTTAATTATGTTCCCATAGCCCCTTAATCCTTTTCAAACTTTATGTATGAACTGTGGCCATCTTCCTCTCACAGCATTGACAACAGAATAGTCCTCTTCCCTATACATCATTCACAATGGCACGGTAATCCTTCTTCCGCTCTAACCCTTAACCTTCTCACTCTTTCTGCTAATCCTAACCATTAATTTTTAAAAGCTTTCAAAGCTGTTATGCAATATCTGTAAATGACACATTAGATGTGTTTTTTTTTAAGAGTTAACCTTGCTTTTTTCCTTTTTCCTTTTCTAGGTTTGCTTTATTGCAATATCCACTTGTCTCAGTCAACCAGTCAATTTGTCCCCAAACTATAGAATATATCTAAACACACTTACACATATCACCTATATCAGTTCCACTAACCAAATGTCATACTTTTTTAGTCAATAATTTATCCATCAGGAAAACAAAATTTTGTTTCATAATTGTAATATTTTAAAATGAATTCAAAACTTTGTTAAGGATTTATAGTTTCAGGTTCATAATGTCATTGAATGATTATATATATTAATTATTTTATTATATAACGTGTTTAGCTATGCCAAATCCTATATTACTACATATGTACCATGTCACCCTTGTTGTGTCCATGCCTCCTAGCTGCCACCCCTATCAATGCAGCATTATCATATTCATGGTAATGAGCTCATTAGCACAGTAAAAAAGTTAAAATTCGCCCCCTTACTAATAAAAAGTTTAGATTCCTGTCGTTCCCAAAATTTGTACCATCATTCGAAGTTTCAAACATTTGGCATACTACCATTGTTATAATTGTTATCATGGCAGTGCACTATAAATGCATCCAGACTACAAGTAAGCAAAGCAATATGATGAGTTATAGTATGGTTTGTATAATTACCTGCTGAGCAAACTTCTTTACAATCATTACCAAAATAATCACATCTGAATTCCATTGAGAGCCATGCCGAAAAGACAGCGTAGAACATAGATACATAGCTCCTATGAGAATAAATCTACTAACGAAGCATCATCCATAACAGTATGAACAATTAAGCATTCTCAAGACTGAACTCGCCCCATCCACTACTGCTTCTTATATACTTATCAACAATGCCGAATTCCTGATTCTGAGCAACCCGCCTGGCATAGTTCTCAGTTGAAATTGGGCCTTTCTTCAACCTACGGTAATAAACAACATGCCATGGCCACAACCGTGCACAACCAAAGAAGGCATCAATTGTTAAATTGTTCTGATCATCTTTTGGAAGTTCCAGGCCATAGTTATTAAGAACCATGTGCACCTCCTCTATGGATACCACAGTTGAAAGGTCAGAACGGAGATTGACATTAGTTTCAGAAGTAGGCTTCTGAATTTCTGTTGAAATATCATCCAACATCGTTGTTCCAGAAAACCCAAGACCCTTTGTCTCTTTTTCTATCAGTGGAGATAAATTCCCAACAAGTGGTTCATTCAAATCTGTTATATGATTTTCATGATTGTCCTCCTGTACAAGTATGCCCTTTTCCACACCATCCACCCCTGTGGTATGCACTGCAGCTTTTCCATTTACAGTAATACCTGTATCATTGGATTGAAGATTCTCCAGTTCCATTTTACTGCTAAATTGTTGTCCCTGTGCAACCAAATGATCCACAGATTCAATAGCAGTACCATTAATGGATGAGCCTTTTGAATTCAACTGTATTTTATTTGGAGATGATGATAAAGGCTGATTGAGTGATACAGACAGAGACATAGACGAGCTTGATCTCCTAGAATTCAAACTTTTGCCTTTACAATACTGAGACTTTGACAAAGACCTTAATTTTGATGATGAAGGATGTGATTTAGATGACACTGATCTTGATCTAGAATGGGAATTAGACCTACGCAATGACTTAGAAGATTGAGAATTTGAAAGAGAGAGAGATACAGAGTAATCAGATGGCACAGAGGATGAGATTGACTGCTTGGATATCTTTGCCTTCGATCTTTTAGGCAATTCCATTTCATTTCTGCTCCGCTTCTTTCCTCCGTATTCCCTTTTTTTATGTCTGTCAGTTTCCCTTGTTACAGGGGATGATTCATTTCTTTGCAAAGCATGATGATGTCGTGAACCAGACAACCTCCTCCCATCTCTCTGATGCCTCATTGACAAAACATCCCGACTTGATTGCAGCTTCGCCCAGGAATCAGATCCAAATTTATTCTCGTCTTCACTTGTATGATTCTTGTCTATTCTATTATTCTGCCAAACATCCAACCTGTTATATTTCCTCTGTGAAGAATGTTCTTTTGGACAATTTCGCTTTATATGACCAGGATTACCACATCTAAAACAAGTTTGCTGGAATTTTGAGCCATTTAGACGATTTGAGGCATCCTCGCCAGTCTGTGCTCTGTGCGCATTCTCTTGGGAATGGGCTGCAGGAGAACCACCAGAGTACCCAACATGATAATCTTCATTATCATGTTTCCTATCATGGCCCTGGTATGGTTCATAACGATCAAATTCTATAGCATTTCCATTCCCATTGTCAACCAATGGGTCATGAACTGGCTCACCCCATCTATCATTTTCCTCCATGTTAGGAACAACTCCACCACCTTCATCGGGAAAGTCTCTCCCATAATCCTTTTCTTCCCCAACATAATCTTTAAAATCATCATGATGATATCCCCTCTCCTCACTGGGCATTTCCACAGATTTTCCCCTTCCCATCTTCTGATTCGGCCACCCACTGAAACCCATTTTCCTTCTCAAATACCCGACTCTTTCTGGCTTCCTGACATGCTGCAACTCATACACATTTCTTCTACCACCCCTAGGAATTCTAGAAAAATG
Organism: Pachyrhizus erosus; assembly: GCA_026544285.1. NCBI lineage: Eukaryota > Viridiplantae > Streptophyta > Magnoliopsida > Fabales > Fabaceae > Pachyrhizus > Pachyrhizus erosus. The sequence continues at coordinate 1,164 of JAMLFT010004695.1, read as the reverse complement.
CGTACTAGGCTGTTTATTGGACCACATTAGTGTCAGCGGTTCCCCACATATATTTCTACCTTTCAGTGCCCTCATAGCCTTTTCCGCATCAGGAGGGAAATCAAATACTACAAAGCCATAGCCATCTCTTTTCAGCTGAACGTTACACTGTCCAAATCGACGGAAAACACGCTCAAGTTCATCTCTTCGAGAATGTTCTGACAGATTACCAATATAAAGTGACATCTGCGACATTATATTCAAAGACCACATTAACTCAAAGTAAACTTCATATTCTCCAGCAGAAACGAACAAGAAAACATGTTCACACTTTATAATAACAGAAACAAAATGAAACGTTGGAACAGGAGTTTCACCAACGCGTAAAATGCAAAGTAAATTTCATAATCTCCACAAAGGAGAACACCTTTATAATTGAAACAGGAATTTCATCGAACGCATAAAATGCAAAGTAATTTTCATAATATTCGCAGAAGGAAACAAGAGAGCGTATTCAAAATTTATAATGACAAAATCAAGTAGAAACGTTGGAACAGGAATTTCATCGAACATGTATAATGCAAGAATAAAGAGACTAACAAGAAACCCTAACTAAAAGGTGCAAAAATGAACAAAGTGTTTCACTGCGGTGATTAACAGCGTGAAGAGTGTAGCCTGAGAGTTATAAGACGAACCTTCTAGAAGCGCTGGAGTGTGCACTTCAACCTTTGCTTCGTCCGTTCCTCTTTGAAGCTCCCTAAGAGTCGGTGTGATCGAAACGGTGCGTAGTGAGAGATGATATTGAATCGTAAGAATCTGAATGGAGCGAAGGAACTCTGCAATGTTATATTTATTATAGCCTAGAAACTAGAACCAAGAGGAACCGCTGATGGCATCAGTAACAGTGTTGTGTTTGGAGCTGGGTGTAGGGTAGAGTGGCACGCACGCATTTCCTGCTTCATGTTAGCAAACAACCCTTCGTTACCCCATGATTTTATCATTATTACAGCAATAGTAACAAATTTATGGTATTTAATAAATATAATAATATTTAATATTATCTCATGTCCTCGTTAAAAGATTTAAATAACTAATTTATTAAAATTAAATAATTTTTTAAAAAAAAAATTAATAGATATTCTTAAAGAAAGAAAAAAATTATAAAAAATTATACAATAACATAAT
>JAMLFT010004694.1:0-19011 GCA_026544285.1 Pachyrhizus erosus | reverse complement strand
TATATATTCTCAAAAGGATAAGTGCTTATAATGATAAAGTGGAATTGTTGCATAACAATAGGATCATATCTTAGCATAATGATATAACAACTAGAACTTAACAACTTCAGCTAGAATGTAACAACTTGATAAGATCAAGTTTACGTTAGTACTCCTTCATTCCCCCGTAAGATGGAGGTAGCTTCAATGACTCCAATCTTGATTTTGAGAAAGTTGTGTCGTGAAGAAGACAAAGGCTTAGTTAATAAGTCTACAAGTTGATGACTAGTGGGCACATGAAATACACATAGTTTCTTTTCAGCAACCATATCTTGAACAAAATGGTAATCTATGGCCAAATGCTTCATTCTAGAGTGAAAAACTGGTTTAGCACATAGATACGTTGCTCCTATGTTATCTGAAAATATTGTCGGAGTCGTGACAAGTATACCAAGCTCTTGAAGAAGCTATTGTAGCCAAAATAATTCTGCAATAGTATTAGCAATTGTCATGTATTCAACTTTGGTGGAGGATTGTGCAACTATTGATTGCTTTTTACAAGACCAAGAGACTACATTAGGAACAAGATAAACCACGTAAGCTCCTATGAATTTTTTGTCCTGGATATCACCACCCGAATTAGCATCATAGAAAGTTGTGAGGCTTAGATTAAATGTCTTAGCAAGATGTCTTCATATGTGATATTGTCGACTTTAGATAGCTCAAAATTTGCTTTAAGGCCTACATATGTGTTGGAGTTGGTGATTGCATGTGTTGAGCCAATTTGTTGACTAGAAAAGCAACATTTAGACAGGTAATGGACAAATCATGCAATGAGCCAACATGCTACAAGGCAAGCAACTATCACGTATAGTGGAGTTTGGAATAGTAGCTAATGAAGATGATGTGGCCATGGGTATTGATAGGGTTTGGAGTTAGTCATGTTTGAATGCAAGAGTAGTTGTCTGTATTGATGTTGAGTTAGAAATAGTCTTGTAAAGGTAGGAACGATTCCAACTTCTAAGAAATGACTGAGTTGGCCAATATCCTTTAATGAGAATGTTGTTGCAGGAGGAGCCTTGAATTCTTGAAGCAATATCAAATTGTTGCTTGTGAGCTATAGATCATCTACATATATTAAAAAATAGGTCGTAGTGGAACCTGACTTGTAGATGAATAGAGAGGTATCTGACTAGGAGTTCATGAACCCGTAATTGGTGTGGAAGTCGTGAAGGGCAGGAAACCAAGCACGTGGGGCTTGCTTGAGGTCATATGAGGCCTTATGGAGCTACAAGCATGATGAGGAAGAGTAGGATGAATAAAACTAGTTGGTTGAGACATGCAGATCTCTTCTTGCATGAAGCCATGCAAGAATGAATTGTTGAAATCCATTTGAGTTAGTGGGCAACCTTGTGAAAAAGCAAGACATAAAATTATCTTGATGGTTTGTGGTTTGATGATTGGACTAAAAGTGTCATAAAAGTCAAGTCCAGGCCTCTGATGGAACCCCTTGGCAACGATGTTGACTTTATGTCGGAAAACTAAACCATTCAGATTAAGCTTCAATCTGAATATCCATTTATTGTCTATAACATTGTAACAAGGTTGAGGTGATACTAAAGTCCAAGTGCCCCTGCGCATAAGATCCATAAATTCATCACTAATTGCTTGTTGCCATGCATTATTTTTAAGTGTTTGTGTGATAGTAGTAGATTCCACTGGATTAGCCAATGGATACTTATTAACTAACTTTACCTTCTTTTGTTTAAAAATTCCACTTTTGGAACGGGTCCTTATTGGATGAGTTGAAGTAACAAACTTTCATTTCATGGAGGGTAGTGATTGTTGGGAGGTCCTAAAATGAAGGCGATTTAATTGCTATGGTGGTAATAGGTGGTTAACTAGATGAGGTGGCAATTGGAATTTAAATTGGAAATTATTATTCCCAAATTGGTTGGACACGAGAATTGGTTGAAACAAGGTGAAGGGTGGTCAGTGGTTGAGATAAAGGTGGACAATTAGAAAATCGTTTATATTAATTTTCTAATTAATGGGTATATTTTTTGCTCTCTAAAGTATTCATCTTTATTTAAAATAATTAAGTTCTTTTATTATACATATTAATTTATACTTAAATGACAATATAAAAATCATTTTCATTCTTAGTACAATATAATCAAATTCATTTTCTAAGTTAAAAATAAAAAATGATCTTTTATGTTAAAGTAAATTATACTAATTATTTTTTAGAATTCTTAAAATTAAACATATCCTTCCTATTTTGTTTTAACAATTACAATAATCTCCTTCATAGGATTGCACAATGTAATATTTTTTAAATATTTAATAGAAATAATATAATATATAAAGGAATATTAATGTATATTTTTTAAACGATTAAGTGAGATTAATGTAGGAATTGAAAAAATAATGAGAAATTATATAATTTTACAAAATTTAGGAATAATTAGTGTAATTTATTATTTATTTTATTTTTCTTCAAAGTTCCTATTGATAAATATTTGGTAAATGAAAGATCAAATTAAATACAAGACCGTACCAACATCACATCAACATGGATAACATTCTTGGCTCTTCCATGAACAACTTACCAAAACTTAACTAGCTAGTTATGAAAAAAAGTCAATCAACTTTAATGGGGTAAAGTATTAAGAAATGTCACATTTGGCACAAGTGCAATCTTAAAACCAATATTCACTTTTGTACACCTTAATTTTTTTTGTTATTTTATAATCTTATTTATTATTTTTTATCTATCTTTTTTTTGCTAAGATATATAACACTCTTAGGATTTTGAAATGATCATTTTCTATTGTTAAAACTAGTTTTTGACCCATGTGATACATAAAACATTTTAGTCATTCAAAATTGATACATCCAAATATATAAGTTTTTACGAATACGTCCAATAAGTCTTGTACATCCAACATCTCATTATATCTCTAAATGAATAAATAACAACAAACTTCTTTTTATACTTGTGAATCTATTAAAGTATGATAATAATGCTTTTCTTTTGTGGTTTTGAATGTCTAAGATATCTATTCTCATATCTTATATTTGTAATATCCTTTTTTTTGTTCTAATATTTAAATTTTAAATAAGCATTTAATGAAAAAAAATATGAAAAGATAAGTAAACTTCAAACTTAGAAGGAACCTCGAGCATTTAAGTTTTCTAAAAGAAAAAATATGAGTAAGAATGCTCAAAAGAGCAATTGTTCTACAAAAACTCCATTAGAGAAATAAAAAGGAAGAAAATGACAAGATAGTTCTCTCTCCTTTGACACAAGTCTGAAACATCCATAGTGATAAACGTATGCAAAGAGTTTGTGCATTTAACGCACAATCAAAACGAGATGAAGAGAAGGAATGCTATCTCACAACATACATTTTAACTTTAAGTATTATTTTATATACATCCAAACTTTGTAACATCTCATATTAAGATTATAAATGCTATGAATTTGTTTCATATCTTTAGCTCTACTAAGTTACTCTTGTAATTCCTCTTTAACTTCTATATTCATACTATGTGAATATAAATCTTTTTTGTAAAGATATTGAGAAAGTCAGGAATGATTTAGTGATTTAAAGAATACTCAAGGTACTTAATTAGGTTATTAAGTTTGTAGCCAAAAGTGGCAACAAAGAATACTTAGATTGGATGAGTCAGAAATGACTTTGAGAATACTTGTTTTTAAGCTAGAAGTGGCAAATTCAATATTTGTTACAACCTTATTTTTGGTTAATGGAACCTTTCCAAGGTTAAGGGGGAACTAGACGTAACTTAAGAGTCTTAAGTGAACAGGTATAAAATAAGTGTTTTATATATTCTTCGTCTTTCATGTTTTTAAAGGTTTTTTAAGAATTGTTTTCTCAAAAAATCTTCTTTTGCAAAAAGTCTTACGAAAATATTTTGAAATCCACATATACATTATTCAACCTCCTTCTAGTGTGTTTTTCTAATCTTCAATTAGAAGATCAAATCCTTTTCATAAAAGGAAGATAAATCTTGGATGAAGTTTTAATTTCAAATGAGACACTAAATGAACCAAAATAATATGAAAAGGAATTGATGTGTTTTAAGGTTGACTTTGAGAAAATATATGACTTTGTTAGTTAGTAATATGTAATGTGTATGATGGTAAAAATAAGGTTTAATGAGGTAAGAAAAGAGTGGATCAAGGAATGCTTAACAATGTCATCCATATCTATTTTGGTGAATGGTAGTCCAACAAAGGAGTTTAAAATGGGAAGGGAACTCAAATAGGGTTATCTATTATCTCCATTCTCATTTCTTATTGCAACATAGGGACTTGGATCCATGTTTATCAAGTTGGTGCAAAGTTGTATTTTCAAAGGGTTTGTTGTTGGAAGATAAAAGATCTGTGTATCATATTTATGATTTGCAAGACTCAGGCTAGGGTGGGAGACCTTTATAGGTCTCTTACTATAGGAAACCAATTATAACCATTCAGATATGTTATACTTTTAAAAGAATGGTTATAATGAGTTTTTTTATGTAATATTGTAGAAAAAACATTAAGTTTACCTAAATTAAGTATTGGGTCCACTTGTTAGAAACATCAAGTCAATCTTGAATCCAAATGCCAACTTGTGAAATTGTAATTAGAGTGCACTATTGTTGCCATCTTCTGTAAACGTCATTGTAGAGAGCATATTTGATGCATCATTTGAAATGTTTGAGTCGGTTCATAAAATGAATCCAATAACCCATATTATAGAAAGCATTGGAAGCCTTTACACAATGTTGCATCACTTATTTCCAACATTAGGAATTATTGAAGTTCAACCATTACTTGGTCTTTTTCTTTTTTGATATGGATGAAGCACATTAACCTCTATTTTTATTAGTGCCATTCTTTATTTAAACATAGTAAGTTTCGCTCGACAGGAGAAATTTAACTAAGGAATCCATTGTTGTCGTGTACATTACAAAGTAAAGTACTTTGTTTATAATGTGCTTATGCATTGAATCACAAGTATGAGGAAGTTCCGTTGACATTGTTTTGTTGATTTAGGAATAATTTTGTGTATTTTGTTTTCCCCCTAAGATTTCAATGGTCCATTTCTAACCTCTAGTGTGATCCATTTCCATTTCTTCAAGTTTTATCTTACTATCAATTCTTTTATCTTCTTTCTTAAAATTAAGTTTGTATTTTTGCTTTGACTTTTTTTAAAATTCTCTAACATATTCATGTGTATATCTTACATATATTAGTTAAATTTAACTATTTAATTTTATAACTACAAAATGTTTAAATAAATCATTTAATTTTTTTATTATTATTGAGAAATGTGCATAAATAATTCAATATGCATAAGCAAACTCGATTGAAAATTATTAGTTGAGCAAAACATGAATATTTTTTTTCATACAAATTTATAGTACAATAATCAATAACAAAATATATTTTCTACACATTGATACAATTTTATTAATTTATAATTTTATATATTTCAAAAGGAAAGACTATTTAAATTCATCATTTTAGCTTCCGAAAAGTCTTAAAAATATTTCTTTAAAATATTAATTCATAATTATATTTATCCATTTGTATTTTAGGTCAAAAGATAACAATATAATTATTTAGTGATATTAAAGGATTTATTATATTCTAAATTAAATATTATAATATACAAAATAAGAAAACATATAAAAAATTACTAACAATGAACAAACATACGTATATACTATAGACATAAGGTGAAATAAAGGTAAGAATTACAACAATTCAGCTGACATATTTCGTATCTTTACATTACGATTGAAGATTATTGATTGTTGGGGCACCTATTTTAATTACATATACTAATACATTACTATACAAACAAGGGCATAATGTGCACCATAAATATTCCATACAAATAGTTAATTATATTAACGTTGTTTAAAATGTAATTGGTTATATTATTTTATTAACTAAGGGATGAAATAATGGATACGTACTTGTAAAAAAATTGCAGACCAAAAAATTGGTTATAGTAAGAAGAGAACATTCTTTACATAAAAGAAAATTTTAATGGGTTCAAACGTGATGTTGATAGATGGGTGGAATCAATACATAGTTCAAGTAGATTTAATGTTTTTTTAAACAATATATATATAAAATCTCATCCAGCAAGTAATGTTTAAAAATCTTAATCACTCTTTAAAAAAATAATATATATAAATGATTATAATTGATTTTCCAATGTGAGAGATCTATAAAGGTTTTTCATCCTAGTTTGAGTCAATTTGCTAATGATACTTTTATAATGGAAAAAGAGTAACATTTAGAGTTTAGTTATAAAAATAAATATTTATATTATATATTATATAAACTAAAATACTAATTAACTAAATTTGGAGTAATCAAACAAGTTTTACCTAACTAAAAACAAAAGTCTATCTTTTAAGTCCAATAAAATCATATCATCTTAAAATAAGATAAATTATATAGGTTCAACTAATATATAGACATAATAGTAAACACTATGATAGGATAACATATTAATGGGATAAACGCTATTTTGATCGTTAAGTAGATTTATATTATATAATATATAAATTTAGTCATTGTGACTTAATAGAAAATAAAATAAGAAAAAAAGATGCAAGTCTCATTAGAATTATTGTTAAAATTGAAGTTGTTAACATCATTAAAACTTGTAGACACCATAAATTAAGAGGTAGTAAAAGAGATTTATAAAACGAATGAAAGATTGATCATTTTTCATGAAATATTCTTAACTGAAATATTTGTTACTAAGTAGTAAATGAGAAAAAAATATAATTAATTAAATAAATATACGATGTATGATATATTAAGAAGTTACGTGATAATTTTTATAAAATTAAAAATGTTAATTACATTTTTTTAATATCTAAAAATTTTAAATATAGTATAAAATAAAATAAAAATATTAGTTGAATTAGATCAATCATATATCAATTAATATGTGTATTTGATGGTGTTTTCACTCTATTTAAAGGTTTAGTTTGCCACGTATCTTTTTTCACTTAAAAACATGTAAACTCGAATAGATTCACTTGTATTGAAACTCCTAATCCAACCTTGGAGTCAAAAAATGAAAACATCAACCTTAAACAAAAACTCATTATTTCATAATTGCTAAACTTAGTACTAACTCCAAAGTCCATCTAGGTAATTTCATCAAGATAGTTGGTATTTACATCTTTTATGTTTGCTAAATACATTTCCTTTATCCATTTTTATATTTTTATTCTTTTATCCCTTTTAAACCTATTATTACAATCCTTATGTTTATTATTATTTAAAACATTACTTTCATATTTTATTTATTGTTCTTGAAGCCTTAATTTCAAACTCCATCTTCATTCTTCACCATTATATTCATTATATAATATTACATTTTTTTTTTATCAAAATTATACATAATGTTATGTGTATTGCTTTGCATCATACTGTGTTCAAGGTATGTAGATAACTAACTTCATTTGTTTTATAACGAAAATGAAACTTCATTCTTTTTTACAATAAAAACAAGAGAAACTAATAGAATAAAAAAACATATCTTACTTATAAAGCAAAACTTTGATAGTGGCTCCTCACATTATGTCAATTGACAATTTTGAATATACATTTTCAATTTCTTAACTTATGTCTCCAATGTGCCTCTCAACTCCAAGTTTCCAATGTTTAGATAAGTATGTACGTCATCAGTTAGTGCAACTTGTTAAAGTATATGTAAAGTATTTTAATTCAATTTTTTAACTATTGAAAATGACTTTCCAAAATAATATATATACACTAATTTTGAATATAATTCCAAAAAATATCTTCAAGAATTGGTATATGTTATTTCAAAAAAATAATTTCAGATGTTATTTTATTTTATTTTATTCATCACAACTTTATTTTTTTATTTTATTTTTATTTATACATGAATATAAAATATTATGAATAAACAACACTATGAGACAAATGACATGAGAGAAAATGGAGTGTGTGTTTACAAAAGAGAAAATGAATTTACTTAAGAAAAAAAGGAGCTTTGGTGTAAAACTAATGTTAAAAATGATATAATTGATAATATAAGAAATAAAGTGGAGGGGGGAGATGTACTTAGCAAAATTGAGTGTGTAAATACCGATTGCCTTACATCAATTTTTCTTATAAAAGCCCAGGGGCTCCTCAGTCCACACACTCCTTCCTCTCTTTTCTTTCTCTCTAATTCTCATCAGGGTTTTACTTTTCGCTTAAACCCGCGGCCATGGTGACGAGGGCAGCAGTGGCGGCGCCGCGCGTTTTGCGGCGGTTATTTTGCACAAACTCGGCCTCCTCTTCTTTCCCCTTCGTTCCTACGCCGCCTCTAGGCGCCGCTCCCGCCCCCGCCCGACCCACGGCGGAGCCCAACAACAACCTCTTCGTCTCTGGTTTGTATCTCTCTTAATTTTCCTTCATTGATGATTAAATTGAACTATTGTTTTTATTTCTTCTTGTTGTTTAGTTAATTTAACGGCGATAGAAAGTTCTAGACTTCTTGTCGTTTGGTACTGTACAATTAGTTAAATTAGGTGTTATTGTGAATTATGAGTTGAACGTGTGCGTTTTGATATAGTTGTGAGTGTTTTAGGTTTTGACGAGGTTAAGGTTTAGAGTAGATTTACTCGTTTAATTTTGATTGTCTGCTCTAGTCATTCATTTTGTTTTTCGTATGTGTGATTCCGAATTTTAAAAGCGTCTAGATTGCGTGTTTTGCAATACTGATAACTTAAACTGCCTAAGCTTTTTCTTTTTTTCTAAATATGAATCTCTTTTTTTCTTTATAATTGATGTTATAGAAGCTTTAGAAAAGGTGATTTCTTTGTCTTGTGGTGTTGTGTATACTTTTTCCTTGTTGTTAACTTACTATAACTTTGTTATGACTTCCTCTCTCCCCTTATACGCACACAAAACCCTTACACTGGCGAAGTAGGCTATACTATCTCTGAACTCAGACAGGTTGTCACATGTAACATTTTCGGTCAAGGAGCAATGTGAGGTGTATCAATCTGCAAAATGCAATTTTTGTTAATCTTTTTAAGCACTGATTAGGTGAATTTACGTTGGAAAGAGCTTTTCTCTGAAACTGTTTGTGAAAAGGATAGATTTGCTGGTTAAAAGAAACAGTGAGAAACTGAAAGAATGGTTAACTAACTAGGAAATGCACTGTCCGAGTTAAAATTCTTCTATCTGAATTGGCTGAGAAATCAATGGGGGTAAGTTGAAACTAAAGTGGCTGAAAAGTATAAATAATGAATGAGTTGTGTAAAGTAGAGATGCTGGAGAGAGGGTATAAGCCGGAAAAAGTCTCTAAAGAAAAGAAAGGAAAACCCCTGATAACTGCCCAAATTTATGCTCAGAACATGATGAGTACATTAACCAACCCAAATCAAAGAAACATATTCCTTAGAGACAAACTCTCAGTGCCTAGAACAAGTTGCATTGTGATAAGAACCTTGGGAGAACCACACCACAAAGCTTTTGTTGTGTGGTTCTCCCAAGTTTCTTATCAATTGGTATCAAAGCCATCCACCATGTCTCTCAGCCACAATCAAGTGGCATTGATGGTGGCACTGCCATTGTAGTGTTTGCTTGGGACAAGTTAAAGGGCTACTGCTCAGCCGGCCCACGTGGGTGCTAGGGCTGTGTGGTAGGATGTTAGGATCCAATTGCAAGGTATGGGACTTGAGTCCCACATCGGGAGTATGGGATTCCATTGTGGGGTTTATAAGGCCCTGGATTCTCCAACTATAATAACTAGTTTTAGTTGTGTGGTTCTCTCAAGGTTCTTATAACATTGATTGATTGCTGATTTGCTTTGCTGGCATCCTACCCATTTGACTAAATCCACACTAGCTCTAATTAATTGGTTTGCTTACACAAGAATAAATAGTAAATCACTGTAAATGTAAAGCCACCAAGATATTGCTTTTAAATTTTGATACTACGAATTCCCTGAACTGGATGCCCCTTCTTTTTTGCTCTTTGGAAATGCCATAGATATTAAAAATTGTCTCTTGTAATATCCCCCCCCCCCCCCAAAAAAAATTGTTAGATCAAATCCTTTTTCCCATGCAATGTATCATCAGTTTGGCTAACTCCTTGTCACTTGTATTATTTAGGTGATTATGTTGATTTTTTATGATCATTGTATCTTATAGGTCTTAGCAAACGTACTACTACAGAAAGGCTTCGGGAGGAATTTTCAAAGTTTGGTGAAGTTGTTCATGGTTTGTTCTCCTCTTCTAAACATATTTTAACATTGAAATTGTTAATCAATTTATGCTTTTATACTTTGTTGTAATATATTGAAAATATCCTCTGAAACACAATGGTTTCCTGTTTGCTGTTTTCAGCAAGGGTGGTAACTGATCGAGTCTCAGGTTACTCTAAGGGGTTTGGTTTTGTTCAATATGCTACAATAGAAGAGGCTGCAAAGGGCATTGAAGGCATGGATGGCAAGGTAATTTGGATTAAACCTTAAAGCTTACACTAATGGGGGGACTTGGAAATCTCTTTCTGAACATTGTTGTCTTGGATTTGTGTCAGCTTGTGTATATTCATTCATTCAAAGTAAGACTTCAGTATGACAACCTGAGATAATTATGCTTAAATACCAATGCAGCAGTGTTACCGCACATTAGCAGATGAAAATACTAATGTTTGGCAGCGCCAAGCAATTCATTCTCAATTCTTGAAGCACATTTTAATTACAAATTTCCTTGAATTTGCATAAATCTCATCATTATTGTTTGAACAAAGTTTTTTCAATTCCCCCCTACGTCACATGGAGATGAGTGATCATTCAAACTCTCCAATACTTGAGTATCTGCTTTTTAGCCACCCTGAACCTGAAATAGTGCCTGGAATGTGAAGCTGGTATAAATTGCATAGTTTGATATATCAACTCAAAACGTGAGTTTCATTAACAGTTTTCTGTTTTTTTTTTTAGAACAGTTTTCTATAGTTCGTTTAATGATTTTTTTATTACCTTGTGCATCTTAATGTGCTCCCGAGATCTGTCTGTATCGGTCATCTATAAATTTATGATGCTGTGGTTACTTTATGTATGTTTTGGCTTTTCTTACCAAACTTTCTGTAGCTATTCCTGTAATGCTGACTGATATTTCCCCAATGCAATGCAGTTTTTGGACGGTTGGGTTATATTTGCAGAGTATGCGAGACCAAGACCACCACCAGGACAACCTCTAAATAACAACACTCCGCAGTATGGCCGGCAGTGATTCTGATTCCTGTTTTTTTATCTGAACCCATTCTTATGCCTCATTGAACTGGTTGTCTCAAGTAGCAATTGCAAATCATAAGTATTATTTACAAGGGCATGGATGCTAAGGTGGTCTTTAATTATCTATACAAGTTCCAGATTATTGTAATGAAAGGATGACCTATGACATTGTTGTAATGCAAGATTTCTCTTTGATAGCCTTGAATATGTGGTTATGGTGGTTACTCCAAAGTAGCTTCATTTTTATACTAGAGTATGAATGCATTTGTCTGGACTCAATGGGCTTACTCTGGTCCAATATTCCTTAACGAGATAAAAATGGTTATTTGTCTACGACATATGGACATGTTATCATATTCTTTTCTGGGAGTTTATTTGTGTGGTGTTTATGCTTTCTGCAAAACAGTTGCATATCCTCTATATTGATACTGGAGCTGCTTATAACTTGTTCCTGCACCTGATTGTTGCTGAATATAATGGTTGTAATAGCGAGTATTGCGTAATTACGAGCAAACAATTTGATAGGTGCTAGTTTGTTAGCCATAGAAAGATATTCACGATAAGGAGATTTTTTTTTTGTTTTTTTACCAATTTTGCACACTAGGCAGGTGCTTTAAGGCACGTATGACTCGATAAAGTAACCATTTTCAAATATCAAGGGTAATTACAATTTTTCTTTAAAGATGTAAAAACTGAAAAGACAAACTTATGTCAATAAACCTTCAAATACCTTAGTTTTTTTATTGCAATTTCATTTAAAACTCTGTAAGTAATAACACAGCCATGAGATTTTTCTTAAAAGGTTCCTGTCCTTGTTAGTATTCTAACTTGAGATGGATTAGATCACTCTGTAACGAAGTTGTCTTAACTGTTGTGGCAACCACGTTATTTTGAACTTAAATAGAAATGATAAAGAAAACTTGAGTATATATATAAAAAAACCTAGCCGTACCAATCTTGAGGATGTTAGCTTATAAGAGGCACTTCCTTATAATAAAAAGTGAACAGAACCAAAGCACACGGAGCAACAATAACAAACTACACTTACAAGTGACCAAGATCAAAATTGAAGCTAACACTCTATGATGATGATCAACATGTGAGAAAATACAAATAGAACAAACTTGGATGCAAATAGGTCATGAGAAACACAAAATATGGAAAGGTAAAGGAATAGCTTCCTTATCTGACCAATATAAGAGCTGTAACCAAGACACTAACTAGAATATTGACGATCAACACAAGAGGGAACGCCAACTAAAGCAGAAGCAAGGAGGACGAGAGAAAGCACAGATGGTAGAAAAATGCAGCAAAAGGAAGATATGAAACCAAAATGAACTTAAAAATATAAGAAGAAAATATCCTAAACAGGTGCAAAAACCTCTTCCAAGAAGAAAGGAAAACCTACGAAAATGTTGCAAAATTAGAAGTCATCATCCCAAGTAGCTTAGGACCCCATTTTTTTTTTTTTTTATCACAAGCTTATGTTACATATAGAAAATTTTGCCTACAAGCCGCATTATTGCAAGCACTAAACCCATTTTATAGAATCGCTTAACAAATTGTATGGATGAAGTAGGGGAAGTGAGACCAAGATCGGAATTGAAGGAAGAAGTTACATAACTTAATCCAAAGTATGCTAATGCAACATTGAATAAAGATAATAACGTGAAAGAAAAAAGTATGCATGAAGAACCGAATCAATCAAAGGAGTGGAAAAATGCAATGGAGGAAGAGATCAACGCACTAAAGTAGAACGAAACCTAAGAGTCAGAATCACAACACAACCTCCTAGAGTGTAACCATTTCCCATAAACTATGAACTTGATTTTACATTATGACGAGACATTTAGTCGAATGGTTAAAATAAGTATTTTGTGTTTGTTAATAGCATTTGCAACTAGCAATGGTCAGAAACTCTGGCAGATGGATGTGAAGAAGTATATTTTACATGGTAAGCTAGACTGAAATATACACGGCCGGCCTAGGCCTGTCTGGAGGTGCGATCGCATAAGGTTTACGATTAAAAGAGATCCAAAAAAATTCTAAAAATTTATATAGTTGTGTTATAATTTTTTTATATTTTTTTATTTTTTTATAATTAGATTAAAATTATTGTTTTATTTTATGTCTCTTTTTTTATTTAAATTAAAATGTGATGTGATTAAAAAATATTATCCTGTTCATTGTTAGTTTTTTTTTTATTTATGTATTATCTTTATAAATTCATATTATATGAGATTTTAACTTACTGTAATATATCATGTAATAGATATTTGATAATGTACATAAAATATTTATTTATTTTTAATAAATAAGAAGCATAAAAGAAAATTAAATTATAAAAGAAATAAAATTAATAATTAGTATATTAATAAAGAACAAAAATATATATAAGTTTTAATATGAAATGATATTTTATCAATAATAAATGATAATGACCAAACTAGAACATTTTCTTTGCATGAGAGACAAAATGTAAAATAAAAGTATAAATATAAAATTAATATTTTAAAATATATAAGTAAATTAAAATTATAAAAATAATATGATAGGTTTCTCATAGGTTTATCCAAATCTGGCAAAACTTCACCAAGATAAGGATGAGTTTAAATAATATAAATCCATCTCTTTGAAACTTGAACATATATCCCGTCTTTTGCAAGGATAGAAAAGTCAAATTTGTGTTTGACCTGTCCATTATCATGCCTATCTTATATACAAATATTTATGTTATGTAAATTTTTAGGAAATAAATTGAATGATAAACGATAATATAAGAATAAACTGAATAAAAAATGTATATTAAAATTATGGTATCTGTTTAATATAACAAAATATTATTTTTTTATGAAATTACATGTCTATTTTTTTATGTAATATGTATAAATATTTTCAAATACTTAAATATAAAAGTGCCTATTTACTATTTTGCCCCGGGCCCATAAAAGCTCAAGATTGGCCATGCTAGGTAGTTATCCCATCATACATGTCTTGTGTAGCCTTAACATAAGTCAAGAAAAGGACACCTTTCTTTTTAGCCTTTCACAACACTTTTCTTATAAAAGATAAATGACTTGTTGTATACCTTCCTAACATGAAACCAAATTGATTCACCACAATTCTAGTCTTTTCTCTTAAATTATGGCTCAGTCACCTTTTCCTATAATTTCATAGTGTAACTTTTAAGTTTTGTTCCTCCATAGTTTACACTATTCTGAATATCTCCTTTGTTTTTAAATATACGAACCAAATTGCTCCGCATCTGACTTCTGCTCATCTAGCATTTTCTTATATTTCAAAACCTCATTAAATATCATAGTGAGCCAAATGATACCTTGTTCTCTTATGCATTTCTAAACCATAGTGGCCAATTGATTGTAATAATTATGTTGATGGTAAATTATTTTTAAAATAACAAAAGAAAACTGAACAAAAAATCAGCTTTAATAAAATTTATTACTCAATAACTTAAATTAATAATAAGCAAAACTAATTAAAGGTATAAAATTTTCTTGTGGCCCTAGTGACATGGGAGCATTATTAGGCTATTGTCTTGGCTCATTTGCCAATGTCTTTGCATGGTCCTGGGCTCTGTCTATGTCTTGCGTGTTCTTAAATACCTGTGGTTAAGAATGATTGATCATTGTATAAAAATGAACATACATTTGTAGCTATTAATTACTCTCCTATGTCAAACTGTGGTCTTTTATGCAACCAAAAAGTTTAGGTCTGCTGGATATAAGAATGAAAGAAAATGTCTATTATTTAGATGTAGATTGAGCAAGTAATTGTGACATGGGTAAGTTAGACCCACATTAACAGGGAGGTGAAATAAAAGATAAACCTATTATATTATACATTGATGCTCATTAATTATGATTTCAATTTCAATTGATGAATCTGATGGTTTTATTCTATGAAGTTAGGAACTAATTGGAATGCCGGTTCTATTTTGCAGTTATTTGCTTTCATTGATCTCCATGTTGAAACCTTAGATGTGGTTTGTAATTTGGTGACTTACACATATCTTAAGGATTCTGAAAATTTAGGTGGTTTTGCTAATTTTCCAAAGTAAGCCCACTGGATTTTCGAGTCCTATCTGATTCCAAAAAAATTATAATTCTTAATTTGTTCTAGATGGCTTTTCACTTATCAATGAGTAGGTGCTTGATCAGGTGCATCTAAACCTCTTTTATTTAGAGTTTCACAACCTGTTTAAACCCAATTCTTGAAACAGTAGATGGTTTTTAATCTGTCTAAAGTGATGCTAAAACCCAGTTTTCTATTCTTTCACTTTCACCGGTGAAATGAAGTCGTGTTTGCTTTGCTATTTGAACATTCATTTGAATTTGAGCTCACAGTTTTGATCCTTCTTCTCTCTCCCTCTCTCTGACATGTGACTGTTGATATTTTTTTCGTCTTTGTCATTTTGGAAATTTAATTTCTCGAGCTTTTGGACTTACTAATGTAGATGCCAACTACAAGAGCTAAATCTCCCAAGCTTGGTCGTAAGAAGAGTTCAACAAATTCAGAGCCAGAAGGAAACACTAGCAACAGTGCTCGGCAAGGTCGTTTAAGTTTGGATGAGAAAGTTTCTCAGAATACCCCCACTAAAGGAATTAGTCCTGTTCTTCAAAAGAAGCCACAACGAAAGTCCCTTCCTCCACGACTGACTTCTGAAAAGATCAGTTCATCCAACTCAGCATCTTCGAGGACCTCATCTAAGGCAGTGAATGGTGACAAAACCACCTTATCAAGTGTAACAACTGAAGTTACCACCTTATCCAATGCAACAGGGGAAGTGAAAGTTGAAATAGCTGCAGCCACTGAAGAAAACAATGTCTTATTGGATGAGACAAGTAAAACTCTTCCTCTGAATGTAGAGCCAGGTGAAATAGAATCTTCTGTGAATGGTAATTTAGTAATTGAAGAGAAAGCCCAGCTCATCTTGGCACAAGAAACCATAGCAGCGGAGAACTAAGCATACAGCAGGAACAGAACTAAATATCAACTATCAGATCAGTTGATTAGTCTCGTGAATATTATAGAAGCGTATGACTGAGATTATTCAACAATGAAGGCTTGCAGAATTTCTTTGTGGTTTGTGATGTCATTTTTTCTAAGCAGCAGTGTTTCCTGTGTTTGCTCCTAAAGCTTGCTGGTTTTGTCCTTATGATTCTCTCCTCCCCCTTGCAGCAATGTATGTAACTATTTTCCAGGTTGTTCTAGTTGATGCTATTTTAACATGTAACATTTGTCTGTTTAGTTAATATGTTGGCGAAAATTTTGAGAAAGTTTGGCATTGGTGGCTCAATCACATTTTGAAACAAGCTGTATTGTGGACACCCTTCATGAGCCATATGATTGTGTTACAGCTTTGCTTTGTGTTGCATCGATTTTCGGCTTTGGATTCTACCTTGTAACTCCATATGCTCAAGCACAGGCTTAGGCAACTCAAGCAAATAAGTACTTTTACTTTTGTTACAAGTAGTTAGAGTTCATTATGCAGATGTGGTATTAGTTAGCTGATTGGTTGGAGATTAAATATTAGTTACTTGTTTATATATATAAAGCGTAAGCTCAATTATATTGCACGTTTCATTTTATTAATTCCAAATTCATTGCTTCTCTAAAATTCTCTTCATTTTTCTACTGTCACGTTTTTTAACATGAGAGATGAGATCTCTTGTAGTATTTTGTTATGAGAGCTCATTTTCTCTCACTTTTTTCCCTCTATTTTTTAGCACTTTTCGTCACTTGCTCATCCTATCCTCTAAAATTGTTTTTTTTTTTAAATGCTGTCTCCCTCATTTATCTTTAGTTCATTTTCTCAAAACCAATGGCTGCTTTTGCTATGTGATTGTGCATTGTGTTATCTTAACCTATAAATGTTGGCATGCATTTTTTAGTTTGTGAGAGGCATTACAGATATTGTATATTAGGTAGGTATCATATTAGTTAGATGATTATTTAGAGTTTAGTTATTAGTTACACTTTTCTTATAAAGCAAAGTGCAAGTTCAATTGTAACACTACTCATCCTTTTATTTGATCTTGATTTTGGGCGTTGTCATAATTTTCAACATCTCTCCCTTTCATCTTCAAAAAATATAAGAATTTAATATATGCATGTATTGTTGGGATAAAAAAAATTATATTGTAAATTAATTAAAATTTATTGTTTTTATTAATTTTTAAGTAATCATTATAAATATTAGTAAATTTATTATATATGAAAACTTATAATTGGATGATAGTATAAAAAAATTATACTAGCAATATATCTTAATTATTTAAAAGATAATAAAAATTTATTTAAAATTTTGGTTCATTCTCTCATACATAACTAATTTTATTTTATTTTATATTTATAAATTAAGGTTATCATTGACAAAATTAGCTGAGAAACTAGTTAGAATTTAGAAGTTGAAAAACTAGCTAAAAGTTGAAAAATTAATTTGTTGAATT
Source organism: Pachyrhizus erosus (assembly GCA_026544285.1). Classification (NCBI taxonomy): domain Eukaryota; kingdom Viridiplantae; phylum Streptophyta; class Magnoliopsida; order Fabales; family Fabaceae; genus Pachyrhizus; species Pachyrhizus erosus. Next base: position 1,262 of record JAMLFT010004694.1, on the reverse strand, counting down.
ATAAATGTTTAGTAAAATTATCTATTGATGTAACTGAAAATATAAAATGAAAAAAATGAGCATATTTATATAATATTTTTATATATTATTTATCAAAATATATTTTAAGATATTTATAATTTTAGTTTTTTAATTAATTTTAAAAATGTGTAATTTTTATTTATAAATCAATTATTTTAATTATATTTTTACTTTTAATTATTATATTTTTACATATTATATTTCTTATAATTCATCTTATACTATATTCTAAAATATTATCAATGAAATTTAAAATAAAAATAAAAATAACATAATTTAAATAAACATCATACTTCCATTAAGTTAATTAGTATAATAATAAAATTAAATAATTTAATATTAAAAATATAATTAATTTATTATATAACAATATTAATATCATGAAGTATAAGATAAAATGAAAAATATTTAAAATATTATAATGGTTTACATAAATATTATAATATAAAAATATTTAAAATATAATAAAATAAATAAAATAATTTTATTATGTATTATTGTCAAAATTTTATATAATAAAAACATAAAAATAAGAAAATTTTATTTTGGGCAAAAATAGATAAAATAATAAAATTTTACCTCATGAGTAAAAGAAGAAAAAAATATATATAATAAAATTTTATTTTATATAAAAATTATTAAAAAATTTAATAAATATTTAAAAATATAAAAATAAATATAAAAGTTAGAATAATATTGTAAAAAATATAAAAAATTACTAAAAAACTTTATTTATTAAACAATCAAATTAATTTTTTAATTAATAAAAAAATTAACTAAAATATCTCGTGAAACATAACCTAACTGAACAATGAATTTTATCAAATACGTATAAATTTTTCAATAACAACTTTCTCTTTAAGCATCGTAAAAGAAAGCAAAACAACTACTATTTTTTCGAATATAGTATGTTCTGCCTTTTCCCGTCACCTGAGCATTTTGTGGACAAAAAACAATTGTTTGAAACAAAAGTAGATACAAGTGGTCTTGGAAACTCTGCATTTCACAAATTGGATTGAATTATTGTTAGATATTTTTTTTTACTTCGGCAAGTGTATCGATTCAATTATAGTATAATACTTTTTCAAATACGAATATCGTACTCACAATGAACAGTTTCAGTAAAATTTCTTATGTTATAAATCTCTCTGAGTATAAATCAAATGAATAATGGTTTAGTTTAAATTGAGAATTGGGTTTTCAAAATAATTTTTAGGCAAACAGAATATGAATTAACAAAA
>JAMLFT010004693.1:0-19016 GCA_026544285.1 Pachyrhizus erosus | reverse complement strand
TATAAAAAATAAACTTTACAAAGTGTAACAATGTTGATTTTAATTTTCTAATCAACATTATTATTTATAAAAAACCAAACTTGCACTCTATAATCGACCATCTACAAAATAAAAGAAATTATAAATTATCCTAAAATGAAAACATGATAAAAAAAAATTAAACATTATAAATTTCTTCATCTATAACATGTTTGGTTAAAGATGATAATAAAATAGATATCAATTTTTTTTATGTATAGCATTACTATTTGTTATTCCATATTAATTAAATAGACAAATATTATTTATTTTTCCACAAAAATGCTTGAGCTTCTATTAATTCAATACATTTGTATCAAATATAGACATATAAATTTATAATATATTAGACTACTAATGGTTGTTTGTAGAATTAAACATTATTTTTTTAATATGTTATATACATTGAATTGAAAAATTCATATCTTTTTTAATTATTGAAACATACATTTGTTATATATAATGACAAAAATAACATATAATTTAGTTTATTGTTAATGAACTATATAATTTTTCTTATATTTAATATGTTATTGTATCAAAGAATTTTTTCAACATATTAATAATTGATTTAATTCATTTTTTCAAAAAACAAAATTGACCTTCTATAATTATCATATGATTTATATTAATATATCAAATAATTCTCCTTAATATTTATTGAATATAAACATTTAGAAATAAATTTATTAGTTGTTCTTTTATATATTGTTATGTTAATTAATATTCAATAATTCATATTAAGTATTTTAATATATATGATTTAAATATATATCAACAATGTGAATAAAGTAATGCAAATTTTCTTTAAATTTAAAATTTCACATATGTCGATATTGAATAAAATGTTTGACCACTAATAGTTTTTATACAAAATTTAAATCCTTTTATATAGTAAAATTTTTAGTGCGGATATTTTTACAAAAATTATATAGTTATTTATATCAAATATTTATTATTATTTTATTATAAAAAATTATATTAAAAGTATTTACGCATAGATAAATAATAAAATTAAAAGTAGAACTACAGAAAAGTGATATGGATCCATAATTATATTAGTGTATTACTAAGGTGATAAAATTAAAGATAAAATTTCCAGTAAAGATGAAAATCATATTAATTTTCAAATTTATTCTATTAGAGTATTTATTTATTTTATTAATATATACAAATATTACATAATATTTAAGTAATGAAATTATTATTTTTTTACTGAATTTCTTTTTTAATAATTGATACATTTAGTAGTATATATCAAAAGATTAAATACAATAGATTAAAAAGATTAAATACAGTAAGTATGATTCAAATTTTCTATATCACAATTTTGTGCTTCTAAGATTAACACATATCACTACTAATTTTCTTGCATAATATTTCTTTTAATGCGTTTGATATGGTTGAAAGTGTAAATATAGTAATTTTGAAAAAAAAAATACCAAAATTGTAACAACTTTATAAACATTTATATTAATTTTATAATTTCTTAAATTTATATAAATACAGTAGGTGTATATTAAAAGATTAAATGCATTAGATAAAAATAAATAAATCAGTAAGTATGATTTAAAATCTCTACGCCACAATTTTGTGTTTTCAAGATTAACACATATCACTATTAATTTGCTTGGATAATTGTTCTTTTAATGTATTAATATTATTAAAAATGTAAATATAATAATTGTCAAAAAATTATCAAGGTTGTAACAATTTTATTAACATTTATATTAATTTTAGGATTTGGAAAGAATTTGAGAATTAATGGTAAGATTTTAAGCAATGTATGTTTATAGATATATTAAAATACAACAGAAAAATTATTATGAAAATATTTACAATTTTGTGGTTAAATGAATGAAAGTCATTATCATAAAATTTGAGGTTCTTGTAAGAGGTGAAAACTAATAAATAACATCAAGAATCTTTATGAAAATTCTTATAAACAATTTAAATTAGTTAATTTATAAGAGACATAAGAGTTAATTAAGATAAAAATCTCACAAAAAATGAGATAAATTCATATATTTGTCTGTCTTATTTCTTGTAGAGCGTAAGTTGTCGTTGTGGACGTCAATCATTATGCACGATTACGCATGAGAGAAAATTAAGAATGAGGATTGTATGAATTTACTATAATATGGTACTTGAGAAATGTTCGTAAGCTTGCAAAGTTCTAAAAGGTAGTATGAGGTGTTAAATTGTGACAATTCTAAGGGATGAGGGACTCACACAAATGACTTGATGCCCCTAACGAATACGGAACATTACCACTATTGGTTGAGAGTATCTTAATTCAAGTACCAAATAGGGTATATCCTCTCAACCGTCACCCAAGAGCAAATAAATTATTATGATCAAATGTCATGTAAGTCCTCTGTGACTTGGAGGGTTGAGAGGCAATGAGGCCTAAATCGCAAGACTAGTGAAGTAACTAAGACGCTACAACAAGGAATGAAATAGGTGAGTGACGTGGTAGAACTTAATACTAAAGGTACTCATATGAGCTAGCGTGCATATATACTTGTGTTTGCATGACTATAGAGTGTGCGGAGGACTTACTCTGTACATCTTTTTTTTTTCAAATTGAGATGTTGAGGTTCTACTACCCTATATTTTGCTTAGCGATTCAGCCCATTGAGGGACAATCGATTCACGACCCATTTTTTGAGAAAGACACTTTTATTGGAATAATGTGTTTCATCTTCATACCACTAGAAGATTCACCACACGGGAGATCAATCCACGTGGACTTACTAGTCATGGTGACGCAAGTGCTGACCTCGAGATATAGACAAGCACTGACTTTCTCTTATCTTGCATCTTTAGGGCCTACCCTTCTCGAAGTAGAGGCAGATGTAGTAAGACACCCTACTAATGCCCCCTCACCCATCAACATCATCCCAAACTTTGTCTTTTCCTCTTTTGAATGACGTTCCATGTGTGGATTTCTTTTGCCAAGACATCTAGTGGACTAGAGTGTGACATTGACAACTTCTGCCCTAGTGCAGGAGTCGAGGTATGCAAAGACCATGGACAAAGAGAAAGACGAGGAGTCGTTCGAGGAAGAGGATCTCTCCAAGGGATTTGCTTAGATAGAGACTATGATATATAATCACAAAGTGTATAGATATGATTTTTTACTTATTACTCTGACTAGGATACTACTAATGAGTAGACTAGGTTCATTTTTTTGTATGTGAACATTATAATTTTCTTTTGAAAAACTTTATTCTTTTTAGTAAATTCCTTGGTTTGTATATTGGTACTCTTATGTTAATTACTACTTTGATGAATGAATAAGTATGAATACATGATGAGTTATTGACTTTATATTTAAATTCGAATATATATATGTATTGTTGATTAATCTCTATGTCTACATATAATACTATGACTTCGAATTATGTCTAACTGTAACATGTTTTGATCCTACACTTATTTTCTTTACAAACAATTAAGAAGTGAAATTTTATTTATTTATGTAGTTACTATTAAAATTTTGAGTTTTTGTGGAAAAAAAATGATGTAATGATCATGAAAAAATTCTTTGGTATTGATTACAAACCTAATCAAATCAATTTAAATTAATTTTGGTAATAAGATAAGGTGTTACACCTAAATATGATAATCCTATATCTCTAAAGGAGTTTTGCCCCATCAATTTGTGTAATATTCTCATCAAGTTTATCTCTAAAGTCTTAGTACATCAAATAATACCTCATTTGGGTCCTTTCATTGGCCCTTATCATAGTAGTTTCATTCCTAATAAAGGGTACAATAGATAATGCTATGATAGCTTAGGAGGTAATTCATTACATGCATAAAAAAAAGGAAAAGATTGGTCAATTGCTTTTCAAGATTGATTTTGGAAAACTTATGATAGTGTTAACTATGATTGTCTCTAGCTTACCCTAGCAGAGTTTGGGTTTCCTTCTCAAACAATTATGCTTATCATGAATTGTACCAAGGCTACTAATTTAGCTCTGAAGTAGAATAATTCAATCTTTTGTAGGGAGTCACTCAAGCTAAATCAATTTTATCTATGATCCCCACTTACACTAGGCAAAATCTTTGGCTCCCTAAAGGAATTTGTGAAGCTATTGATGCTAGGGTGAGAAGTTTCATCTGGAGTAAAACCCCATTGTCATTGGGTTAGTTGGGAAGTTTAAACCTTAAACCCTAAACACATTAAACATTTTACTTGGCTTGCCTTCCATGGCAAGTTGCCTACTAACTAAATTCATGTTCAATGACATCTATCTTTTAACTTATCTTGTTGCAGCTGTGGAGCAATGGTGGAAGACCTTCTTCATGTTCTTCATGATTGTCCTCTCGGTCAACAAGTGTGGAATCAACTTAAATTTACTCAATAAGGTTCATTCGATGATATGCAGTCCTCAAAATGGATTCAAAGTTGCATAATGGGTCCGAAATTTATAAAAGGTTTTATTGTCATATTTTACATATCTTATGACCAATTTTTAATATTTGATCAGATATCACAATTTTCTATTCAAAATTCCTTTGTTCATAGATAGTGTTTCAGGTTGGCCGAGATGAGAACATTTAATTAGTCTAAATCACTAACAGTCACCTTACCATCGTAATTAATAATTCAACTAAAAACTAGATCACGAATTTTGACCGTTTAAATTAATTATACTTGTTGACTACAAGAAAGCCAAACAATTCACCCCACTGACCCCTTACCTACACTGGTAATTTTTATTTAATTAGTAATATTACGTTCAAGCTTTAATTATATAATTATGTTAAATATTTTAAGAAAGAATTTTTTTATATAATATTTTTACTTGATTTAAATATTATTCTTTTAATGAAAAATGTCTGTCATCTATGTAGAAAAAAATAATTTTCACACTATAAATCATTATAAAGTATAATATTATAATGTTTTAATTTGTATTTATTAATAATAATTAAAATATTTTTAGTAAACACTACAAATATTTTTTAATAAAAATAATTTTATTTAAATCTATTAGGATCATTATAAGTGATAAAACTCTTTATCAAAATATTAAATATAGTTACATATTTAAAATTTAAAGATGAAATCATTAATTAAGTTAAAATAATTTTACGTTAGTTAATTTTTTACTCAATTATTTTTTTAAAATATTTTTAAATTTATATTTTTATGTTTTAGATATATTCATAAATGGTGGAATGCATGAATACATATTAGTAAGGGAAAGTATTAGTGGTCACCAAATGCTAATTGATGCCCAAACAAAGAATAGAAGGAAAATTATAGGGGTGACAGGTGATGTAATTTAGGTTTAAATATAATTATATTTGATCAACTTTAGAGTAAGTTTGTTTTAGGTATTCAAATTTAAAATTAATATTTTTAGTACATGTATTTTAAAAAAAGATTATTTTAATTTTTTTTTAAATGCCGTTAAAGATTTCGTGAACGTCATTAATGAATTTCAAGTTATTAATATAATAATACACTTTGTTTTTACGTTCTTATTATCAAACATTTTATCATATTTGTTTCAATACAGTGATTAATTTTCAAATTAAGGAGATTGAAAATGAATTTCTCTAAAAGATTAAAAACATATTTAAATATAATATATATATAAAAAATAACATGTGTTAATAAATTTGTTTAGATACATAAATGTTTATATATCATTGTTTTTGAAAACTTTTAAAGATGAAAAGAAGTTAATGTTGTAATAAATATAATCATTTAATAAATTAAAAATTAACAAACATAAAATATTATTTTTTAACACAAGCAAAACCTTAGGTTTATGGAATAATTGAAAACCTGATAAAAAAAAACAAATAATTTAATTTTGTTGTATGATTAGTGTAAAAACTTTTATATTATTAATTAATAAAAAATATTTTAAATATATTTTTAAGATAACTATTACATAAATAAATAAATTTATTATACATAAAAATTTAGGATTAGCTTTCATTCTCTTGCACTCTTATTAAATTATATTAAAAAATTTAACAAAAATCATTTTTTATTTCCTTAATGTGTAAAGTGATTAACTAAAATGTAATCCACTTTTGAGGACAAAAGTTAGGGTAATCATTATTTTATGTGTTTTTAACTGTTAGATTAATATATAGGGTAACATTTTATTTTAGACTTTTCAGGTTGTTTTTAACCTAACTTTCCTCCCAAGTCTCAACCAACATCCTTGGTAACCGGCCACCGTGCATTGCCGGCGGAGGTCCGGCAGTGACTGTACCACAAACGTGGACAAAGCGAGACACCGCAGTGGCAGTTATAGAAGTGAGTATTTGGCGATAGAAACGGTCTCTAAAATGTTCTCAAAGAGTAAGGTGCACACCCCATTAGCATTCAGCTACTTCAAACTCACCTGCGATGATGAACAGAGGTCGACAACGTTGGACATTGATCGTAGGATATAATTTATGATCATAGATTAATCCAATAATTAATATTTATGGTTCACTATGGCCCATCCTAGCATTGGTCACTTTTGAGAGTGTAAAACGTGGCTTCCAACGAAATCTAAGCCACAATTAGACAAAGGAGGATTTGTTTTTTTTCTCTCTCTCTTCCCTGTTAAGTTATGAGATAGGACAGGTTCACAAACTCTGACCAACGACCACAGAGTTCCAAACTTCCAACACTGCAAAAGTCGAAATGCTTTAGAAAAATCCATTTTTTCACTTTGACTTTTGTACTTGCAGCCCATATTGGTCACACTTACGTTTAAGACCAAGAGTTTCCATAAATATTTGCCACAAGATAAGGTTGTATAAATTATTTTGAGAAAATCTTTGTGCAATTCACATATGTAAATTTTATCTTAACACATTTTTTTATATAATTTTTCAACGTACTTTTTATTATTAATTAAAATTTATTTATAATTAAAAAATTATGAGTCTTAATCTAAAATTATCAAGTAAAACAATCTTTAACATTGACCATCATTTCCTTTTCCTAAAGTTTTAGTTATAAAAAATTATTTCACATTTTGGGTCTTATTTATTATTTAGTTTTTTTTTATGAACCAGATGACTTTTTTTATAAAAGGCAATTTTAGTTTAGATCAGACCGTTGTGATGATGTTCATTTGACTTTAGTGTAATTATATATATATAATTTAAATTGAAAGACATTTATTAAATTAAAACAATATTATTTGAATTGATTTATGTACTCGATGTTTTATTTATAAGAAATATTATATTAAAAATGAAGTTAATTAGATTACATTAATAATGAAAAAAGTTATGTTGATATATAATTAAAAATTATTGATTTTTCTTATAGTTATTTTAAAATTTATATTTAAAATCTAATTAATTGATAGTATAAAAATCTTTAAGTCTTAAAACACTAACTGTCAAACAAAAAAAAGTCGTGAAGAACTATATTGAAAAAATGTTTTACTAACTTTTCTCTATTCTACTATTATGCAGAGTCTGTGAAAAATAATTTTCCAATGTAACATATTCCATACGATATTAAGTATGTGACATGGGTCTGGTCATCCATAGCACGCAAGCAATACTAAAACATGTCAATGCCAACGAAGCAAGAAACTGAGAGGAAAATACCCTGCAGGAGGAACACCAGCTGTTATATATGCCCAATAAAAATTGATTTTCTTTACCTTGAAACTGATGAGTTTAATTGACTATACCACGGTAATGAAACCGCGTTTTTGGTGTTTCACACTTGTTCTTGACGTAGTCACCCCAAAACAAGCCTAAATGGCCATCTTCCTCTTCTTTCCTTATTATAATTTCTCTCTCTTTCTTTTGGCATTGAAAGCTCCCATTTTTTGCATTTTTCATTTCGCCTAAAATTTTGATTCTTTGTGCAGATTTTGCATTTTTCACTTTCCTTGAAGTTTGTTTCCTTTTTAGCTTTTTCTGGCAATTTCTGATTGGTTTGAGAGTGAATTCTGAATTCTCACACCCTTACACTTTATTCTTATCTTCTGTAGCCTCAGTGATTGTTATAAAGTTTTGCTTTTTCTGAGTTTTGAATTGTCACTTACACCCTGAAATTCTACAAGGTGTTTGATGTTGGTATCAACATAAGTCATGACTAAGGTTTTGAGGGTTTCACTCATTCTGGTTCTCCTTGTGTTACACAACTCCTGTACTGTGGAATCCATTTTTGGGCATCACAATCACAATGATCTCAACAAGAATGGATCTTCTCTTGCTGCAGTCAAGTTTCCTGATCATGCAAACTTCAATGCTGTTTCTTCTTCTGGGTGTAATTTCTCCAAGTCAGAGAAATTTGACCCTTCTGTAGCTTCCATGGCATCAAATGAATACACTGATGGTGAAGATGGAGAACCTTTTGTGGCAGAAAATCAGCACAAGCAATCTGTGAAACTCAACTTGAGACACCAATCAGTGAGCAAAGGTGCTGAGCCTAAAAAGTCTGTGGTTGATTCTACAGTGAGAGACTTGAAGAGAATTCAGACTCTTCACAGAAGGGTCATAGAGAAGAAGAACCAAAACACAATTTCAAGGCTGGAGAAAGCACAGGAGCAATCAAAGAAGTCCTATAAGCCGGCGGCGGCTGCTGCTCCGGCGGCCCCGCCGGAGTATTTTTCCGGTCAGCTTGTGGCAACCTTAGAGTCAGGGGTCAGTCTTGGCTCTGGTGAGTACTTCATAGATGTGTTTGTTGGCACACCTCCTAAGCATTTTTCTCTAATACTTGATACTGGTAGTGATCTTAATTGGATTCAATGTGTTCCTTGTTATGCTTGTTTTGAGCAAAATGGACCATATTACGATCCTAAGGATTCTAATTCTTTTAAGAATATAACTTGTCACGATCCAAGGTGCCAATTAGTGTCATCCCCAGACCCTCCTCATCCTTGCAAGGCTGAGAATCAAAGCTGTCCATATTTCTATTGGTACGGGGATAGTTCCAACACAACTGGGGATTTTGCACTTGAAACTTTCACTGTGAATCTTACCACACCTGAGGGAAAGTCTGAACTTAAGCTTGTTGAGAATGTTATGTTTGGTTGTGGTCATTGGAATAGAGGACTTTTTCATGGGGCTGCTGGATTGCTAGGCTTGGGGAGAGGGCCATTGTCATTTGCTACTCAGCTACAATCTCTTTATGGTCATTCATTTTCTTATTGCCTTGTGGATAGGAACAGCAATTCAAGTGTTAGTAGCAAGTTCATATTTGGTGAGGACAAGGAGCTTCTCAGCCACCCCAATTTGAATTTCACTTCTTTTGTTGGTGGGAAAGAGAACCCTGTTGATACATTTTACTATGTCCAGATAAAGTCTATCATGGTTGGTGGTGAGGTGCTGAAGATTCCAGAGGAGACTTGGCATTTGTCAGCACAAGGTGGTGGGGGGACAATCGTTGATTCTGGTACCACTTTGACTTATTTTGCTGAACCCGCCTACGAGATTATCAAGGAGGCATTCGTGAGGAAAATCAAGGGGTTTCCACTTGTTGATACCTTTCCCCCTCTAAAGCCATGCTATAATGTGTCTGGAGTTGAGAAAATGGAGCTGCCTGAATTTGCAATCTTGTTTGCTGATGGAGCTGTGTGGGATTTCCCTGTGGAGAATTACTTCATCCAGATTGAACCCGAAGATGTTGTTTGCTTGGCTATTTTGGGGACTCCTAGGTCTGCACTTTCAATAATTGGAAACTATCAGCAGCAGAATTTTCACGTCTTGTATGATGCGAAGAAATCGAGGCTTGGATATGCACCGATGAAGTGTGCTGATGTTTAACATCTTGTTAGGGGTGAAAGGTGTATAGGAAACTACTATGAACATGGCAATTCTCGGGGTTGATTTTTTCTTTTTTGGGGTTTTCCCACTGATGGTAAGTGATATACACAGAAGAAAGAAAAGAAAATCCGATTTTGTTTCTTCAGGTGGTATAGAACTAGGCCTAGGTAATTATAGGAACAAGTTCATTACAACTACAAACGTTTTGTTTTGTACACATTTAACTACTTCAATTTTTTTAGTTTATTATCACTTTCAATTCAATATGATATTGCCTCTCACTGTCATGTTTGGTTTTCTTTTTGTGTACACATTCTATAAGGAAAATTGCTCCTTGAATGCAAGAAATCTGGTCTCATTAACTGGCATTGGCAACAATTTCTGTGTTGTGTCTATATTCTCTAAATCAAGTCTTAAGTGACACGTTATGATTTGCGGCAATATTTGCTACTATTCAACTTTCTTGTGGACCATTTACTTTAATCTATAATCTTTGTTTGAATCTCTCTTTTTTCTTGAATAACTGGTCAAATGCAATATGTTTGTTTCCCATATAAACCTCCGATATAGTATTCAGTGGCTCATCTGTTAGGTATGTGGCACAATTTTTTAACAAATACAAAGAAAATGAGCATGCAAACAAAGACTGGGTCAGCTTTACTGTTAAGTGTATCTATATCATCCATTTTGCCATCTTAGTTTATTTACTGTCTTTGGGAATTTCAGGATACTCTAAAACAGTAGCACATGCCTATTGTATTCTTTCTCTGGCCCTTTTCTTTCCCTCTCTTTCTTCGTAGGCCATTCTTCTTGTTAAATAATTCTGAATTGTATTTCATAGAAAATAGTTGCACCTGTATAAAGTTTGAATGTGACCCTCAATTTATATGACTAGTTAAAAGTAGACTTAAATTTTATGCCAGGAAAATTGGAACTTTGCTCTCAATATTTTTTAGAAATTTCAATTTTGTTTTGTTTTATTTTTAACGATTTTAGTTTTTTATTTTTTAAAATCAGTGATTTTAATTTCATATTTATAATCAGTCATCGTTATTGTTATTAATAATCAATACAATGAATTTAATTTTAGGATTAAAAACTCCAACTTTTAAACATAAAAGAACTAAAATTATTAAAAATAAAATAAAAAAATCAAAATCAAAACTTTTAAAACATAAGAAGATTAAAATTATAATTTAACCTTTATACTAATATGTGTATAAAGATAAAATATTATCAGTTTATTACTATAAATATAATTATAAAATAAATGTTATAAAAAATCTCAATTTTAATTATATAATAGTTTATTAATAGATAGTAATATAAAAAATGATATTTGGTAACGTCCTTCCCTCTTCTAATTTTTTTTTATCTTATTTTCTTTTGCTATTAATTTTCTACCCTCACACCAAAAGCTCGTTTTTTTTTTAACACAAAACTATTTATACAAAATCCACTTATATTTGAAAACATAGTTGTGATAATGACGTGGGAAACGTGATTCTTTACTAGCCACCTATATATTTGTTGTACATTTAATTAATTGGTCGTGTTTTATATGGAGAATAATCTTCTTTGACTACTAGGCAACATAGGCATAATTTCCTCCGCACAACAGTATTATTGTTTAATAGAGGGATGATAACGATATTATTTTTAATATTTTTTATTATTAATTAAAATTTATTCAAAATTATTAATTTTAATCAATCTTATTTTTTATTTAATGATTATATCTTTATTAATGTTTTTCATTTTCCACGCCTGAGACAAGTTTAATGATGCGTTGAGTGAGTCATCGATTAGATTAGTTAGGTGAACTAAATTTAAGGTAAAATAAATATGTTTCTTAACATACTCTTTTATGGTGGGATACACGTGATTTGAGAACTCTCACCAACGGCACATCACATGCATCAAAGAACTCGCCCCAAAAAAAAAAAAAATTGCCCAAATTATAATTTAAACGAAAATTCAAAATATGCTAAGTTTCCTTGCTCACCAAAGAATTTTGGATAATAATTAGGTTTACTTGGAGTTACTATTTATGCCAACGATCCATATGAGTCTGTCTATTGATTAAAATTATCTTAATGGAAGAATTTTTTTTTCCTCTTCCATTTGGAATAAGGACATATTAAAAAAAACAAACAGCAAATTCATATGCATATTATATAACTACATAATATATATAATCAAGGACAGCTCCTTGTGTCTCCATATATAGAGGTCGTGAACCCTCAAAACTTCTTCAAATTCTATGTTTTTTAGTTTACACTGAAATTCGTTTTAATATTTTTGGTTTAGCACGTCTCTCTCTAACAATAAAAAAGAAAGAGAAAGAGACTGATTTCTATGCATTTTGGGCTCCTATTCTTGGGCTTTTTGCTTTATTTCACCACCATTGACCAAAAAGCATGTAGACTCACCCTTCAGTTTAGTGTTTTACATTTTGCCTCATTTTATTTTATGCTTATACACAAAAAAACAACTGCAACTAAGAGAACACTGAGCATTTGCTACCACGGTCTCTTTTAGGCTAATCCAATAATGGATTTTTTTATAATTATTATAATTATTAACTATAATATATAATAATTTTAATAATATTTTTATATATTATATTTATTAAATACAATATATTTATTAAATTTAATAAATATAATGCTAATATATCTATATTAAATGTATAAATTTTTTAAAAGAATCTGTTTATATTAAATAAAATATAATTATTACAAATATCATATATACAAATTGACACACGTATGTAATTTATCTCATAATTTTTTTTTAATTATCAATTCAATAAATGATTTTATTTTTTTTATGTACTTTTAGAAAAATATTTATCGAGCGAATGATAATTAAATAAGTTAAAAATATTTTTGATGCATTTTAATTAAAATTTTATGATGAATATTCTTTATTAATGTTAAGTTAAATAGACTAAATTTTGTATTTAAACTTAAGATGAGAAGATAGTATAATACTTGCATCTTTCAAGAAAAAAAATATAATCTATTTTATATTTTAACTTAAAAGAAAAGAGTATTGTAATACTCTTATCTCTCATAATAAAAAATTAACGATGTTAAATTAAATAGATTAAATTATATATTTTAACTTAAGAGAAAAAAATAATGTAATATTAACATCTATCAAATAAAGAAGTATAATTTACTTCTACCCTAATCATCATGAGAAGATTTTATTTGCACCCTTTTTCTCCTTACATCCCCTTACTTTTGTTTTGGTTAAATAACTTTATTTTATTAAGAGATAAATACCCTCACATAGAGTATTTATAATATTTTAGTTTGAAGTCCTTTGGAATCAATTAGGACGTTCCACAAATTTGCAAATAGAATAAGGCATAAAGTTATTGTTTAAAATTAAAATTGGATCTTGAAATTTTAATTATGATCTTTTAAAGTCTATGCTATAATTCTAATATTTAATTTGATGAATTTATAATTTAACTAAAATTAACACTTTTGACCTCCTAACCTTTTATCATTTACATGATAATTTCTATCTTCATCCAAGTATTACACAAATGTTTCTTTTGTTTTTGTTGTTTTGTTGTCATTGTTATCACTATCATTGTTGATATAATTGTTATGATCATCATTGATTGTTATCACTATTATTTAAAGGGTTAAAATCATACTATAAGGGGAGTTGAATAATGTATGTGAAATACTTTTTGCAAAGATGCATATTTTCAAAATACATCCAATGAATCATATATGCCTAAACATGTCTCTAGACAAATAATAACATCAAACTATTTTTTACTTACACATTTATTATGTTTAATATTTTCTTACACATTTTTGTATGTTTAGGATAACTGTTATTTTAGTTCGCATCAATTTTTATCCTTATTATTGTTATAACGTTTGAATTTGAATAAACATTTAATGAAAAATAATAGGCATAATGAAGATAAGCATACTTGCAAATCAAAAAGACTATCGAGCTCTAAAGTTTGTCAACAAGAAAAACCTAAAGTATAAATGTTCAGATGAGCAATTACACTAGTACAAACTTAGAAAGTGAAAAAGAGAAAAAGACAAAGGAAAAACATATTCTCTCTCTTTTGATTGAAGTTGAACATCTACAATATAAAGACATAAAAAGTCATATAATTAATGTACTTCAAAACAAAAAGAAAAAAGAAGAATGTTATGTTACAACAGATACTCATTCCTTTAAGCCTATAAATTTCAAAATGCATGAAGATTGAAAAGATGAGAGACTTTGAATCAAAATTGACTTACTTTATCTTAAACCTTTATACATTCATTTGTTATGCCTATCTTTTTTAGATAATTTTTGTGCAATTAATTCATACCTTTATCTTTGCTAAGTTGTTGTATTTAATGCTAAACTTTCTTATTTTCACATTGTGAGTTATTTCCTTTTAAAGATCTTCTAAAAGCCAAAAGTGACTTAGTGAAAAAGAATATTTGGAATACTTAATTAGGTGATTACGTGGTGTATCCAAAAGTGGTAACAAAGAATACTTGGGTTTGGTGAGTCATAAGTGACTTAAAAAGATTTAATACTTGTTTGTAAACCATATTTTGGTTAGTGAAACCTTCTAACATTGAGGGATAACTAGACGTAATTCAAGAGTTGAAATGAACCTGTATAAAAATGAGTTTTTTCTCTATTGTTGTTTTTGTCACATTTTAGACGTCCAACCTTACAATTTGTTTTCCAACTTTCTAAACATTTTTTAAAAAGATTTTCAATTTTTTTAAAAATGACACATATACACTATTTAACCCACCTTCTAGTGTGTTATCTAATCCTTTAAAAAAAAAATCAATCCACATAGTAGGGATATACAAATAAGTATAAATCTTTTACAAAGATATTTTAGCAAAGCTAAGAATAAAACAAAGTTTAGTACAAATGAATTTCAATCTCAAGATGAGGTTGTCTAAAAGCAATATGGACAAAGAAAGTGTTGTTCAAAAGCTTCTTCTTTCTTCACAACTTTTGATATATAGTTTTCATGCAAAGATATTTGTTGTGAGAAAATGTCTATAACTTATTTTCCCATTTTGATTCTTCAATAAATGCATGAGAGCTCCAGTCACATTTTCTTTTCTTTGATGTGATAACTTTGTGTTGGTTTGTAGGCAAGCATACTAATTCATCAATAGTATGATAAGTAAGAGTATCATTTTTCCAAGGACTTGTGCAATACTTGACAAGTTTTTACTATATAAACTAATGAATAAAGCAATGTAAACATGGACATGATATTTGATAGCAAGGGAAGAAACACAATAGAAGATAAGTTATAAATGTTTTTAGATTTTTATATAAGAACATGTTAACACAATACAAAATTCAAATAACAAAGATTGTCAAGATTAGATTTAACTGAATGCAACTCTCATTGAATTAAAGCACAATATTCAACTTGAAATACAATATAAATATTAGTTATTGGCAAATGACAATATTCTACTTCCTAATTCCTTAGGTGAAAAAGTTTAAGTTTCTTTGTTAAATATCAATCCCTTGGACATTTAACAAAGAAACTTGCTTTAAGTTTAATAACCTAACAATAGCCAATAATTCAAGTCATATTCCTAGTGACGACACCCAATGGGCTTTGACTTCAGTTCAAGATGAATAAAGTATTTTTTCGATCACAATCTTATACTAAAATTGAGTTACGGTTGATCAAACCATAACAAACAATAAATATAGAAATATAAACGCTAACATTGAACAAGAGGAATATATAAATATATTTCAAAAGAAATACATGAGAGTAAGGTTCAATTACAATATAATCTCAATAATGAAGGGTTTAGCTACCTATTTTCATATGTAGCCTCAAAAGATACAATGATGGATGAAAGGAATAAAGAGAGCCTATTCTTGTGGCCAAAATAGAGTTTTCACCTAAGGAAAGCATGTTACTCAAAAGGGTGGGCTAAAGCTATATATACAATCTCACAAAGGCCTAACATAAATGAAAATTTTCTTAAGCTAGAGATTTCTTGCTTAAGCTAATCCCTTAGTCAGACAAATTGTATGATTTTTGCTTAAGCCAATAATTTCTAACTTTAGGGAAAATTGCTTTAAACATTCTTCTTCCAGTTTCATACATCTTATTCTAAATTTCTTTTCAATCAATTTTCTATTCCTACAAAAAATATTCACCAATAAGTGAATATAACCTATCAAAATAATGAACTAAAGTGTAAAACTACATATTTATAAACTTATAATACATTGGTCTAAACATGGTTCTAAATAAGAAAAAAAATGAGATAATTGCCTAATAATGCATTCCTTAATTAAGCATTCATGGCAATTATCACTTCGTCAAAGGAGAGAAGATGAGTTTGTTATTTCTTTCCTAAAATTTGTTGACACTTCTTTTGAAGTAGTCTTAAACTTTCTATAAATTCTTACTTTTGTCTTTTTCACGTGTAGGCTTTAGACTTGAGAAATGCTTTTTATTATTATTATTATTATTATTATCAAAAGCTTTACATATCCTTTAGATTCTTTTACTTTTCATTAAATGCTTTCAAAATTTAAACGTTAGTTCAAGCATGTGAAAACAAATAGAATGATCATACACAAGAAAGATAAGAGTAGTGATCTTAGACATTTAAAACATGAAAGTTTCAACATGTGTGATTGAGAAAAATAAATGAAAACATTAATTTTATTTTGTGTTTTCATTTACACTTTGAACGTTTGTTTCAAAACGAAATTGGACGCTTAAAGCTTTTTTTTTGTAAAAATATGTTGGACTTATAGTTCATTAAAGTGATTTGGATACTTAATATAATATTCATAAAAACTTTGGACACATGTTCATTTTAGCACGTTGGACGCTTAACTATTTAAAACAAACTTTTGGTGTCTAACATTTAGATATTTACCTTTTTAGTCATGAACCCTTAGAACATTTGCATAACTCATAAACACTCATTAATGTATCAAATTTTAATATATTTGTTATCATAAATATCAAAGATATTTTTGAGGGATTAGACATCTTCCATGTCTTTAGTTTTAACATAATTGTCATTTATTGTTACCATTATTACCACTATCCTTGTTCTCTTCCTCAACGCTAGTGTCATTACCAACATTACGATTACCTCCATTTTTACTACCACCACTAATTATTGTCACTAACACTATCATCACCCTTTTGGCCATTCTTTGTCATTACTAACTTCAATGTCACTACCTTGTCATATTATCAACACCATCACTACCAACATCCTCATTTTTAACTATCTAATTTTACTCAAATTTAATGTAACTTCATCCAATTTTTTTATATAAGTGATGTAACTTTATCCACAATTACCCTTATTTAGAAATTTTGAAATGGAATTAGAAGTTAAATCATTATTGTGGAAGTGACTCATTAATTTGATCCTTAAAATATTAAGAATTGATCATCTTAGTTCTAAAATGAAAGAAATTGGTTTCTCAAAATCCTTAAATTGTCTTATGTTAACTAATATCGATTAATACGATTAAAATATTGATGTGACAACATATTACATAAGATGTTATATGAGACATATATGTGATATCTTTTAAACCATTAAAAAATTACTATTTTCTTCATCCATCCAACCTCATATATAGTTGTATTTTTTTGCCTCATTTGTTATCCTTTGTGTTCTAGAACCATTAAGATTTAGATATCATCTTTTTAGCTCATGACTTAATTCTCAAAGTTATAATTTTTTTAGGTAACTCAATCTTGGATTCATCTATCTTGTTTCACCCCTTTTCATAATTTTTATGCCTAAAATATAATTCTCTTTCATTTCACTCTGTTCTTTGATTGAGAAACATTAATTAATAACAAATGAAATTGGAAGGATTCTTGAAAATTTTCCTTGATACATGTTAACAAGGAAGAAACATAAAACCAAGATAGATTGAGAGAACAATCATAGATCAACACACATCACATGTATTCATACCTTTCTCTATCATGAGGTGTCAAACTTCCAACAAGCCATCATATCAATCAAAGCATCATGCACAACCAAGCTACTAAAAGAAGCGGGAGAAAAACAAATAATAAATAAATGAACTAAGCATATTTTCTTATCCAAAAGCTCTATGACCATTCTTGATAAAGGAAAATCAAATAAAAAATATAATAATTTATTATAGAGTGAAGAATATTTTATTATAATTTAGGTTCATACACACTTCTAAATAACAAACTAGCATCTCCTAAAATGAAATATTAAATCAAGAAAATAAATAACAAAAACTAATGAATCTTAAATAAAATTTACTCTTTGACCAATACTAAAAGAATATACAAAACCAAATAATTTAAACTAAGACTTTATCCAAATTTCTTTACTAAAACTTGAGTGTTGCTCGACTTTGACAAATCTAGTTGTGCATGTCAATATGTTAGTTTAGGTCTTGCATCCCTTCTCTTTTTATGGCTAGGGTCAACACAAGTCTTGATAGATCAATGAACCTGTCCAACATAATTTAAAGCATAAAAAATGGGTTGAGTCATGGTCATTGTTCAATCAAGTTGAGACTATATAAGATTTAAAAAAGTTCACATTCATCCAAGTTTGCTTGACCCTAACTCCTATATTTAAAACATTATTTATTATTTTTCTTGTGTTTTAATTTTTTTTTAGATTTTAAAATAAATTATTAAAAAAAGTAAGTATTTATATGCACCAATAACATAACATAATACAATTCAAAATTAATTTAAACTCATTTAATTAAGAGTTTAATAGATATTATTTGTAAGTATAAAAAATTTATATTGTGAATGAACTAGAAATTATCTTTAATTTTTAAAGTAATTATTATAAAAATTAATAAATTATTCAATTTAAGATTAATTTAATTTAATTCAATTCAAATTAAACATATTGTTTTAAAACAGACCAATTTAAACTCATTCAATTAAAAGTTTAATAGATATGCATTGTTATTTGTTAGTGTAATAAGTTTTACAATATCAATTAATTAAAAATTATTTTTGATATAATTTTTAAAATAATTATTATAAAATTAATAAATAGTATCAATTTATTTTGATGACTTAAGATTTAATTATGTTTTGAGAAACATTTTTAATTAAAATTTAAAAAAAAATAATTTTTTTTAGGTTTTTAAAAATAAACCTTTAAAATGTCATTTTAATATTTCTCCCAAAAATAAAAATAATAATT
>JAMLFT010004692.1:0-18991 GCA_026544285.1 Pachyrhizus erosus | reverse complement strand
TTTATGATATTTAGTTACAATTTGTTGAGTAAAACTAAATTACACTTTTAATTCTCTATCTTATTCTATAATATTGAGTTTTATAACTATTAATTTGATTAATAAAATATGTAATTTAATGACAATTTAATTAAAAAGTATTAATTATAAAAAAATACATTAAACTCACTTGTAAATTTAATTAAAAGATCTAATATTATAGTCATATTAGTGATTTAATGGTCAACATTTTTTTTATTAATAATCAACGTCTTAAAATTGATAGTTGAATTAAAATTACTGATTTTATTATATTTTAGACTAAATAATATTATAATATTTTATAAATAGCCTAAATAATGTTGTGATTTTAATAAAATAGTGTTTTTGTTATTTTTTTTATAAAATATTTTGTTTTGATTTTTGTTATTATGTAATAATATTAATTAATAACTTAATAACAATGTTAATTTGTCACGTGGTTAATAAATCTAACAGAATAGTTAAGTATATTTTTATAATAAATTATGTTTTTAAGTATTTATTTATTAATTAATTTAATATTATTAATTGAAAAATATTTTAAATGTAGGATAATTTAAAATATAATTTAATAAAAATAATTATATATAATTATCTAGTCTTATTAAATTTTATTATAATATTATAAATTAATCAACTGTCAATATTATTAATATATTAATATTTAATGTTATTATTTTATAATAAAAACTAAAAAAATTAAAATAATTTTGTTTAAAAGACTAATATCAAATCCTAGTTATTTTATATGGATCAATATTATTTAAATCTTTATAAATAATATAATTATTGATACACACTTAAAAAATATTTATGTGAGGTGAGGATTAAACCATTATAAAAGTAATTTTTGACAATGTTACATACTTAATTTTAATAATTTAACCATAAAAATAAATTAACTGTATACTATTTTTATAAGCTTTTAAAATTATTTTATATTTAATTAAATAAATTAATTTAGAATATCTATACCTATATATATATATATATATATATATATATATATTCTAAATTATTAGTCTACAACCTACAACCTATAACCTACAGCTACGCATGACACCGATGTGGACATCTTTATTTCACACACTGCTCTCATCCATCACAAAGTTGTACTTTATGTCAGTTAAGTTAACTACATATTTAGATTCAACTTAAAAATATATATTTTTGAAAATTTTATTTATGCATATTAAAGTAATTATAACTTGTATTTTCAATTCGAGTTTTTAAAAATATTAAAAATATAAATATTTTAATCAAATTATTTTTGTTTTTAAAATATTTATCTAACATTAACTTGTATATTCAATTCGAGTTTTATCTCTTATAAAAGATTTAATTATATTAATTATTGAGGTAAAGTTATAATTTTAATTAAAAAATAATATTAAAAATATTTCAAAAATTACATCTTGTCTATTCTTTTTATTTTATCTTAGTATGTTAATTATTATTTTTATAATTTAAAATAATATTCTTTTGTCTAGAGATAGGTTCATTATTTATTATATATGCAAAATTATAATTATAAAATTATAAAAAATTATAAAAATTAAAATTAAAATTAAAATATTTAAAAGATTAAAAAAATAAAACTTTATTATATAGAAACAAAATATTATTTATGTTTTATTTTAAATTGTGTGGTATCATAATCACACTAATTTTTCTATCTCTTTTCTAAAGTAATTTTTTTTTACATATAGCAAAAGACATGTACAGTGAAAAAGAATTTAACTTATTTTAAAGGATTAAATTTTTTTATTTTAGACTATTAATATCTTCATTAAAAGTAATCTTGCTCAAACTTAATAGAATTATTCTGGACGATAATTTTTTTTTTAAGTATTTATCGTAATTATATATGTCAAATTTGAACCTAATATCACTATTTATGTTACAACAAATTTAAGTTAGTTGATCCGCACACTTTATAGTACTATATTTTTGTTTTTATCGGAATTATAATTATATTTTTATGATCGAAAATACTTTTTATTCAGCTTAAATATTTTTGGTTTAATTTTGATTTTAAAATTATAGTAAAAACCCTACTCGAGAACTTTAGTCTAATTGATACCCAATATGATACTAAAGCAAACATGGAATCAGGTGCAGCTATCCAACACTTATGGTCCATTTAATTTAAATTTTGATAAAATTGATTCAAAATGTTAATGTAATTTACATCAAATACATGAATTAGTTGGTTGAAGTTGTGCCCACCAAAAAAATGTGGTTGAAATTGTTTTAGGTTAATCATTAATAATCTTAAGTTTGAAGCTTAAATAGAAAGTTACCATAAACATTTAGGAAATTATCTTCCTTAAAAAAATTAGGAAATTATCTCTCGTTATCTAATTCGAGAGGAGAATTATCTTTCCTAAAGAATATATGTAATTTATTAAAAAGATTTATATTATCACTTATTTATATTAGAATATGTATTTTCATCGAAAGGTATAAAAAATAATTTTATAATATTAAAACATATAGAATTAATGAGATTTAAGTAGATTAGGACATATTTAAATTTATAATTTTTTATAAGGATCAATGAAATATAAATAATATAAATCGAAATCTTTTATTTCTTTTCCGGCAATACAAGTTGTCATTTTCCTTCACTGCTTATTTTTTCAAGAAAAAAAAAAAACTTCAATCCAATAATCTAAAATTATGCGTTAAAAGATTTTAGTCATTAATTTAGTCACTTAAATATCTTTTTAGAGGACATTGTAAAAATTTTAGATTGTAGTTCAATTTTGATATAATATGATAAATTTATTTATTTTAATAATAATTATATTAAAATCATATTATTATAATTTTTAATTGATTGAAGGTATAAAATTTCATATTAATAATTAAAAATGACAAAATAGATTGAAGTAGTTGAATTAATCTAAAACAATTGTTATATACACATCTCTTTATTATTATTATACCTTCTTTTATATTTATTTTTTCAAAAATATTCTTCTTAAATCATGGTTTTGTGAGAGAGTTTCAGAGCAATCAACAACATTAGAAGCCTACCCTATAACAAATCCTCCACCACCATCACTACAACAGAATTTCCAACTTCAGAGTTCAAAATCAAAACGATTTCTACACACATCCAAGTCCCCATCCTGAATTGAATGTAACTTTTATATGACACACAAACTTCGCTATTCCCCAACCTGAATTACTGTAACATTAATGCTGAATTGTTGATAGCATAGTGAAAATGCTTTACAATAGTAAGAGAAAACATGTTTTTAAAAAATTCGTTTGGCATAGGTTGTGAGTTTCGGAGTCATTGAATGTTCTTTCAAAACATTGCAAACTATCTTGATGATGAGGTTGTATAATTACTAATTCATTTTCTCAGACTTTCATTTGTTTAACGTAAGTTTTGATATTTTACTTTGATAAAAACTACTGTCATATATCATATTTCAATCTTTTTCTAAATGTAAAAAGTACTTGTATATTTTATTCATTACACTAAAGCAAATATAACAATAAAAATAATTATTAAAATATTCTCAATCTTGAATTTAAAAAATGCAAAAAAATTAAAAATGACGCGCTAACTTGAAAAGCCCGCAACCCACGTATAGCTAGATTTAATCATCAAATTATAAGACCAAAAACAAAATTAAATTGAACCTCTTAGGCCCAGTCCCTAATAGTCTATAATCTGCATTGGACAATTTTGTATGAGTTGTGTAGTCCATTTGGTTACTTTTACTTATAACATATAGAAATTAAACTTTTTTTTTGTCATTATTTTTACCTTTTCAAAAGATTTTGTTGATAAATTAGAGTTTTAAAAATTTAATTCACATTGAATTAGATCATAAAATTTTTTTACAATCATTTCAATCCTTTCAAGAATTTTTTTTTTCTTTTTAAATGATCTATTGCCAAATGATACTCTTTAATATTTTTTTCATACCACATTAGTCTAGATTAATATCTTTAAGCAACAGAGATTCCACATCATTTATACAAAAAGAACTATAAGTTTGTTTAGTAAGAAAAAACTAAAATTGGTCTGACACTAGCAAGTAAGACATTTCTGCACAAGATAATCACACAGCAGTAGGATATGTAAATAAATAATATCAGCATCAGCTGAGCAGCCATCCGATTCCAAAATTTTTCTTGATCGGGCACAACCCCTATTTCTTAGGAGTCAAATCATATTTTCCTTCTGTTTCTATAACTGATTAAAAGGAAATTCATTCGATAACAGAGGGAAGAAGGAAGAAGGAAGTTGGAATGAACCCCGATATACCAAGGTAGCAAGTAATTCTTCAGAATTCTAGTTGGATATTTCTAATGCACATAGTTCAGTTCAGTAGCATAAAACCCACTTTACCACGATTCCTGCATCTATTAAAGGGGAATCTTTAATATTTCCACAGGCAGCAGCACAGCACTCCTCATTTTCATTCTTCATTTGTCACTTCACATAAGCTTCCACGCTGCATCCAACAGCAAAAACAACAAATTAAAAATAAAACCCAAATAATAACATGAAGATAAATGCCCAACCAAATCCAGTAACTAAACCACAAGAAGGAGCAAATTTCAAATGGGGCAGTATAGAAATTTACCACAAAAACATGATATTCAAAATTTTCTTTTTCCAAGTGGAGAGGCTCATTAATTATGTAGGCTATGAATCAAAACCAAATCAAAATAAAAATGAAATAATATTTCAAGCCAAGCAAAATTTACCAAAATAGCTTGGCTGAGGCAAGGAACAGCTCTGGCCTGCGGCTGACATCCAAAATCAAAATCTTCTCTTATCTTATTTGGTATATTTTGTTATTTGGGTACAGTAAAAAATAATTACACACTCCTAAGTCCTAACACTAACAGTCTTTTTATAAGAGCCATGTTTAACAAATGTACCCATTCAACCTACTCTGAACATCTCGCCATATCGTGCAATCTTCTCGTAAGCAGAGAATAGCAAATTAATAACCATTTTCCCAATAGGAATATCCGAAAAAGAAACTAACTAGATACCATATCCTCAGTCGAAATAGTTTCATACTCATTACTCATCAATTGAGAATTCTACAATTGCTGCGGTGAGGAATGCATCAATGTTTATGCACTAGACTTTTTTATACGAGAAAACAACATAATGAAATTCATATATTTTAATATAAAATTTATGAATAAAATGAAATTAAACACATATTTATTATATTTAAAAAATGAAAATTAATTTCCGGCAACTAACCAACCAAAATCCAAGCCTTTAAAATTAAAAGATCAGTTCTTAGAATCAAACAAAAGCTTTCTCCAAAATACATCCTTTTGCAATATACTGGCTATTTTTTATTTTTATTTTTCCTGTGTTCCCCATATATCCACCTCAACACAATGATAATAGGAGTACAATTTTTTCTCTTAATAAAGGACGTGATGAGTTGAAAGTTATACAGCGAGATGGCTTTAAGAATTGAACCCTCAAAGGGATATTTGAATTAGTCTATTAATGCGCTGAGAGGAATATAAAATGGTAATTGATTGGAAAGAAAAGGGGTTTTGGCTTACCAGGAATGGGAATGTCCTTACGCGGCGAGGGTGGCGCGGTGGCGTAGCAGAGAATGGAGCGGCCGAAGACGGAGAGGCTGGAGAGGATTCCGGCGACGTAGAAGAGCATGAGCAATCCAAGAACCCAGGGCATCAACACGAAGCCGATGAAGAAAGTGACCGATCCACAAAGCATCAAAGCGAGCGAGATTCCGAGCATGAGCGATGCGAACCCAGCCGGCGAAATCTGCTGCGGACCGCGTGACGGCGGGGCGGCGGGAAGGTCGTCGGAGAAGGTGAACGGCGATCGAATGAGGTTGAGAACGAGAGCGGAGAGGTCGTAGAAAGCACGGGATTGGTCATCTTGATGATCATGTCTTGTTCTTCCACTCATGATCATGGCTTATGTCTTGTTTTTTCCTATATGGATGATTAAACGAAACAAACAATAAAAACACTTAATGTTGTATTGTATTGTATTGGTAGAGACGAGGCAATTGGGATAACAGTTATTGTGTGGTGAGATACTTGGTATTGCTAGTAGCAAAGAATAATAATATTGTTGTGGATTGACATTTGGATTGGTTTAATTTGGTTTGTGTTGAGGGAAGAAAGAGTGAGAGATAAACAAAAAAGAAAGAATGTCATGTTGATTGATATGATATACTATATCCTATTCCTATGTATTGAAAAGATAAACAAAAAAAAAAAAAAAAGAAAAGTAAAAGGAGATTGGTTGAGTTGAACAGCAATAGGGGGGGTATAATGATGTGGATGATAATGATATATTATAAAAAGAGAATAAAGTGATTTGGGTAGGAATGCCAAGGAGGATAGGATTAGGATTAAGATTTGGATAGACTACAACTTACAAACTTACAAACTTACAAACTTACAAACTTACAAACCTACAAACCTGTAACCTACAGCTACGCTTGACTCGGATGTGGACATCTAATTTATTTCACACACTCTTTTCATCCATCACAAACCTGTACTTTAAGTCGGTTAGGTTAACTACATATTTAGATTCAAGTTACAAATATATATTTTTGAAAATTTTATTTATGCATATTAATGTAATTTTATCTTGTATTTTCAATTTGAGTTTTTAAAAATATAAATATTTTAATCAAATTATTTTTGTTTTTAAAGTATTTATCTACTTACAAATCAAATATACATTAACTTGTATATCCAGTTCGAGTTTTATCTCTTATAAAAAATTTAATTATGTTAATTATTGAGGTAAAGTTATAATTTTATTAATTTCATATTTGTAAATATGAGTAGAAAATTTAGATCTGTTGTTTAATAGTCTGGTAATATTACAGTATTAATATAAATACATTGTTAAGTACAATAAATAAACCAAACATAACTATTACAAATTATGATTCAAAACATATTATTTATTTTTATATAAACGATTTATTTTGAAATTGTTCTATACATTTTATTGTAGTATAATTTTAATAGATGACGTTTTGACAATAAAAGTAAAAATAAAAATAAAACTGAATATTATAAATAAATATAAAAGTATATTTTAAATTTATATCAAACTGAAAATTTATTATCCTTATGGTATAAAAGATTTGCGTGACGTAGGAGCTTATCTTGTTCGAATTTTAATTATATTTTCTAAAAAAAGGAAAATATTTGCGAGCTCTTGATCTTGGTTTGGGTCCAGGCGTGTGGCGCGTTACGGTTAAGTCTGCCTGGCCTCACTCCACACTTAAATTATTGTTTCTCGATAACCATTGAATTTCTCTTTTAAATAATCATTCATCCACTTTTTTAAATAATAATAATCATTTATCCATTTCCTCGTACTATAATAATAATTATTATTTTTGCTAAAATTATTGTTGAAAATAATACAATAAGTGAATCATGTATGTAATAATAATATAGAATATTCTTATGCATAATTATTTTGTTGATTTTTATAATTGTATTTTTAAAAATTATACCAACAATTATTTTTATTATTTAATAATATAAAATTTGTATATAAATTTTAAACTCAAATAAAATATTTTTGAGATAAATTCATAGAGTAATAGTAATCTTAACGAAAAAATAAAAATAAAAATAACGGTGGTTGATGCAGTTGCAGAGGCCCATTCTCCTGACTGAGTGTTTCAGCTAACCCTGATTCACAATTGTTTGCAGATCTGCATATCCAAGGCCTATGCGCGATGGGAAGAGGCCCATGTTATTCATACTCTCCTTTTATCTAAATTCACACCTCAATTTTTATTTTAAAATTATTCTTAACATAAACAAATTTTCATTGTACACTTCTTCTAACAGAAAATTATTTCCATGTGTAATTTATATACACAGGGGTGCCTATCTATAATACACAACAAAAGTATTAAATTTTGGTTGTATTAAATTTACAAAAAATTAAGTTATTCCTGTTAAAAAGTTACCTTACAATATTGAATTAATTGTTTCATGAAAAATTATTTATTTGATCTTTATATTTATATAAATTTTATCTTTTAGTTTACATACTTAAAAAAAAATATTTTTTTAATATATAAGTGCATTTGAATCCTTTTTATGATAATGATTAAAAGATATAATTTATATAATTTTATGAACTAAAAATGATTCTAAAGTGTTTGTACATAAACTAAAAAAATATAATTTTTAAGTATAAAATTAATAAATAAAGTTTGTGTAACTATAGAAATTAAATAAATAATTTTTAAATTAAATTAATTAAATTCAATTCATTTTATTAATAATAATTAAATTATTGATAATATATATTATTTTAATTAAAATTAAATTAATTTCGATATAATTTATCTTATCAAAAAAGTATCTCTAGACTTCTCACTGATATATTCTTAATAAAATATGATAGAATGGAACCCTTTCATTATTTTTATACATTTAGCTATTGTTTTTTAACAACTTAAATTTTTAATCATGTGATAAGTTTTTTAGTGAGAAATGTATGTTCTTAAAATACTAGCGTTCTCACTTCTCACCCGTAAAAGGTGCATGGGAGAAATGTATGTTTTCACAATATTGACGTTCATGGCGTTCACAAATAATGGCTAGGCCTGAAAGGGAATTTTTTCTTAACAGGTGATTTTTATTAAAAAAAAAATACAAATAAGTGATTTTTTTTTTAAATATACAAATAAGTAAATTTTTAAAAAATTATAAGTATAAATAAATCGTAGTTTTAAACACAATCTTGTACTGAAAAGTCATGTTTTAAAACATGCTTTTCCTTTCTTTTGGTTTTTAATTTTTAACTAAATTCGTGATCGAAATCACGATTTCCAGAAACCAAAGTCTTGACTCAGACTTCTCCCTTCTTCTTCTTCTTCTTCTTTTTTTTTTTTTTTTTTTAATAAAACATGATTTTAAAAATTTTAAAAAATAATAAAGTCATATTTTAAAATAAACTTCTCAATATAAAATGATGTTTCAAAACATGGATTTTCAATATAAAATTGTGTTTTAAAATATGACTTATTCATATTTATAAAACTTTAAAAATTTACCTATTTCTGTATTTTTTTTTTAAAAATACTCCATTTCTATAAAAATCCCATCTGAAAGAGAAAATCTTTGCATATATAAAATAGTTGAAATTTCAAAAAGACAATTGTTTTTCACTCAAATTGCTGAATATTTTTGTGAATATAGATTAGTACATCTTTTCGTGAGACACGAGAAATTTTAGTTATAGAAAAATCATAATTTTATTATTTTTAAAATAAATTCAAAGTTTATTATTTATAGAAAATCCCATTTGATTTCATGTTACTATTTTCTAAGCAAGTGTTTAGTTTCTTCCTAACAACTTCATCTAGTTATAATTTTTAGGACTAAACATATTTTTAATCCTCATAAATATTAAAATATTTATTTTTTTAGTCTTTTTATTTTTAATCATTGATTTTTTATCGATTATTTTATAAAAAAGTAAACTTAGTTACATATTATGTTAATAATTTTAGTAACTTTGATATTGATTTTGGTTTAATTTAACATTAATTTTGATAAAATTAATCCTATTCTTTTTCATCTTATTTTGCTGATACTGAATTGATCTATCATTTATTTTTTGATATATTTTATAAAATAAGAGATAAAAAATTAATTATTAAAAATAGAGAAACTAAAAATAAACATTATAGAAATTAAAAACATATTTAACCTTAATTTTTAAACCTTCAGCTATTATAACATTACATGTTAATATTATTATTATATCATCTATTATAATATTTATTTGTTAACTAAAATGTAAAAACATGTTGGGACATCAAAAGTAATAAATATTAGAGAGATTTTGATCAATCAATCATGAACATACCATATAAATAAATTTAAAACACTATCTTTAACTAAAAATATTAACACATTAAATTTGTGAATATTTTCTACTTATATATTATTCAATTTTTTTATTTTTATCTAATAATGTGTAACTAGGTGCAAACCATAGTTATATTAAGAAACGGTGATCGAAACAAGGGGGGTGGCTAGGTGTTTGTTTATGAAAGCTCACACACAAAATCACTGCTTAAATTGTTCCTAGCTAGAAGGCAGAGGGTAGTGTAAATCCATTACATGCTATTACAAATTTCCATTTTTCTTTAAAATAAATTTGAAATGGCAGGATCCTTAAGCTCCACACTTCATACTCTTTCATGGTAACCATCCTGCCACGTAATTATTCATGCTTGGGCCTGCTGGATCGGGCTGATATCTGCGATCGAACAAATTAAATATTAAATATTAAATATTAAATATTAAATATTAAATATTAAATATTATTATTAAAATCTAAAGTCATTCACCCTTAATTTAATCAACATGATTAATGATTGCAATGTATAAATTATCACGCAATAGTGCGCCACCACATTATTTGTCGTTTCTAGTCCCAACAACTATGTACACCACAATCTCTTGAATCATGAATTCATTCATATTCTCTCATCATATATATTATTTTTCCCTTTTGCATGCTACTTAAATAATATATCTACAACCACAACTACCTATGAATATTTTAATTTTAATGAAGAGGAAGCTAATACCCAATTTGTAAAGTTGGCTCACACTCCAATGGTTGAAATAGAGCATCTCCATGGGGTTGACCTGGATGGCGTCCATACCCCATATCTTCAGCACTTGGATTCAGTTGGAGTGGATTTATTTGATATTCTTCCAACTGCAAAAACAGCAGCGCCACTCACTCTTAAAATCTTACTGGTAGTTGAGGATGGCTTTGTACATTCCAAGTTGAATTGTTAAATCACATCTTCTTGCAATTAGTTTTGGTGATCTAGTCCTTGGTAATTGGTAATTTGTAATTTAATTTCCCTGTAATCTAATCCATTGTCATCATTTTCTTTTACAACTGTGAACCGTAATTTGAGTGATTGTTTAATTTTACGTTGGTTAAAATGTTTCTTACCCTTTGTCTGAGATCTCTATTTGTCACAGCTAGCAAGTGTTCCTTCACATGTAACATCATTGAACTGGTGAGCAAGGGCAACATGTGGAAGAATAGCAATTAAATATTGACAAAGGAAAGGAAAATTGTTCTCATACCTTACGTTGAAGATCAGAAAGCTGATCCAGCATGAATTGGGTCTGTAGAATGTTATATAAGTTACGAAAATAGTACACATGCAGATAGAAGAGTAATTGACTTGGACCATTGAGTAAATTAGGGATATGGATGTAACAGTGCTTTTACGTTGGGAATTGAGATTATATGTACACTTTAATTTCTTTTATTCTTTATTGCATTCGGCTTAAATAAAAAATATGTATTTGTCTAAAGGGAAATTGGCTGTGGAAGTAATTCATGGTTGGGAATTAATGCTTGATCCTATTTTTCTAAATTATTTAAAAATGGAAATTGGCAACTTAGTAATTAATACCCTTGTTGATCGGATTTGCTTCAAAGACGAATCTAGCTGCCTTTCAAGTGACTCAATCTCTTTGCTGCTTAGAGGGCCAAGATCTTCTCCCATAAGATTCCTAATGAGTATCAGTCAAATACATATTAATAACTCAATTCGTAATACGTAGCATATACTTCTAGATGTAGTCGAGCATATTTACCTTTGAGAACGTTGTAGAGCTTCATAACGTGCTTTAAGCCTCAGGTATTCTTGTTGACTGCTTAACTCCTATAGTCATGGAAGCAAAATCATAGCAATTACCTAATTAAGGGAAGATATACGAAGTTATACATAATGATTCATAAATCTAGATTGGTTTGGGGCACGTGGACGTGGATAACTATGCCCTAATTGGTCAAATGGAGAAGGAAGTAAATGGATAGCAATTGACTTGTTTGGGATGCACCAAAATCAATAAAATATTAAGGCGTGATCTTGCACATATATTGTGCAAATTGTACGAGTTTGATTACAAATATTGATTACAAATATTGATGAGACTAGAGTTGGTTAAATGAATAATTTATCTGTTTAAGTTTACATTCCTTTAAACTCATATTTGTTTAAATTAGTTCATCTAGCATGCAAATTAAACCTTTATTTTTTATGATCTACTCCTGTCCCATGTAACTTGCAGGTAAAAGATAAGTTTGCGACCCACATTAAGATTTTTTTGTAAATATTAAAATTTAAATTAAATATAATATATTTTTTTAATCAAAATAAAATTTTAATTGTCTCATCACATCCACAATATATATAAATAAAAATATAAACAATACAACTAGCTATGTAAATAAAAATTTAAACTTATAAAACAGCAAAATTACAAAAGTTTACGGATAAACTCGTTTAACCCACAAGTTAAAAAAAGGAGGTAAAATAACCTATATTTTAAACAAGCTTCAAATTTTATGTCTCTTACCTCGTACGAGCTATAGCCTATGCAAATGCAAGCCTTTATCTTTTTATCCATTTCAAGATGGGATCACTCATCAAAATTTTTGTACAATTTATTTTTAACTTTTATGTTTTACAAATTAATATGAATGAATAATAAATATTTTTGTACAATTCGTGCAAGATACTAGCACTTAATATGAATGAATAATAAATATTTATGGAGCAAGTGCAAAACTTTATCAATTGTGCATTTGTAAACCGGTGTTTCCTGAAGCATGTAGCAAATTGTTTTCAAAAACAAATAGTTAGGCTATACAAATGTTTTCTTGCTGAGCTTAAGTCAAGTGTATCATAACAACTTTACATATTTAAAATTTTGACAATGGACATGTATATTAGTACTTCAAATGTAAAATACTATAAGTGAAACTATACTAGTAAGAAATACTAGTCAAAACCATCAAAGATCATTGCGGTTATATGGGTATAAACATTAAATGTTAAATACAAAAATCATCCATCGATGGAACACTTAAATTACATACAAGAAATTCTTTTGAACAAATAATGCACGTACACAGAATGGACAAACTGTGGCCAAAAAGGCAACCAATAATTAAAGCTCAACCTCAAACTAAAGAACAAAAGTACCATTTTATCCAGTAGGAAGTCACATTTCCAAATTTTATATATTGTCATGAGATATAAAACAAAATTAAATAAGAGTGAAGCTAATTAGCCATCAAGCTTCGTTGATTTTTCTAGGTTTCAATCCCAAAATGGAGAAGCTCAAGTAGATTTCCCTATTAGGGCCTTGATGGTGATAAATATTTCTTGTATAGAAAACTGTTTAATGAAGAACTAACCCTAATTATATTGTTGGGGGCAATCTTAGTAGGGATACCGATAAACTTGGCTTTGAAATGCTTTTCTTAAATATCACATGCACAGTTATTAACTTGAAGGAATCAAAAAAGAGATATTATCATCTACCCTTTCAATGAATATTCTTTATTTAATTTTGTAAATTGTTATAATTTTGTCAATTTGAAAATGAAAGATTACTCCTTTTCCCTGAAAACCCTTATATCTAAACATTGCCTGAAGATTAAAAGGGCATCAGTGCTTAAACTTGATTTTATAAGACAAGCTAGCACGAGATCCTGTCATTTTGCTACGAGAAGTAGCTGAAGTTTTGTCTACAGATTAATATAAAAAATTTGCGGGCAATTTGGCATCATTAACTTCTAGAATGTGAAGATAAATGACGGGGAAAAATTCTATTCAAATGATGTATATCCGGAAAAAGTCACCGGAAGTAAGGTCCACTAGTGTAGGACTGTGGGAACAGAAATTCTGAGGTGTAGATGCAGCTGCAACATGGTTTGGGGTAAAAAAATTGACCTCACATACCATAAAAAATCCAAGGAGGATTGTTACAAAGTAGTATTTTCAATGCATATACATTAATTACCTGATAGTTTTAGCCTATGTTTGGCTTATGATCAATCAGCTACTATCTTTAAACCAAATAATAACCTGCACTAGTTAAGCTAATTCAATGTATTCATTTTTAGAAATATATATTTAATTTTTAACTCGTGATTAGGCCAAACACTGAAGTTCAAAAATCACCAACATTGTAGACAATGTAGCTGTTACTACTTATTTTAGGCAGAAAAGGATATGGATTGTAGTGTGGAGTCTTCTTCGATCAGAGTTCAGTTTTTTCTCATATTTGTTTCCTCTCCAATTAAAGTTCTTTTATACCTAGATAGTTATATTTCCCATGTATATATACATAGATATTCCTGGTCTTGTGTCTTGCCAGTCGTCTATAACTTTATACAAGCTAATTCTAGGATAAACCAGTGAACCACGACAACTTGGAAATGCCAAAACTATGTTATAATTCAACAACCTAAAGTAAATAATTATGTTGAAGCCAGAGGCATTATCTATGCTCCACATTCCCTAGTATTTACTTTTAGATAATAAAAAATATATTCAGCAGGTCCATATTTCGTTGTATGTGTAAAAGATAAAAATAAAAATGAAAAAAAAAAAATGTCGTGATCAAATTCGGCAAGTTAAATGCACAACTCAATTAAATAGGGCGTACGGGATTATCACCAATACCAAGGCTTCCTTTCTTGACACATTGGCCTCAGGTGCTCCATAGTTGCATTTCTGATACCTCTCAAGCGTTTTGAGCATGCTGCACGTTGACATAAAATAATGTATAAACATTCAGAAAATCATATAAGTACCAAATGTATAATTCCAAAACTACAGGACAGGCGCTCAATTAGTAGCGCTAACGCATCCAAGAAAAAAAAAAAAAAGGAAAACTACAGTAAATTACTGCTTAATTAAATTACTGCTTAATTAAATTACTTTATATAGTAAGGGTTGCGACTTAATATTATTAATTATTAATTAAGGACAAATATGCTTTCTCTTGAAACACCTATTTATTTCAAATTTGCTATAAGTTCAACTCCACCTGGCCAAAAGATGTTTTCTCACGAACAACTGATAGTTAGAATGCATATGTATATTGATGAGAAACCAACCCGGAAATAAATGGAGAGTCAGAATACACCTTGTCTGAGCTGCATCGATAATTAGTAGTTTTCGATTTGAATATAAGATCCCTTTCATCTATCGCTAGATAAGAGCTAGTAAGAAACTAAATGTGGCAAGAAAAAGAAACCAGATATTTATCATATAGACAATAAATGAGATAGCTAATTTATGTGTCACTTCATAATTAAATCCAGAAGTAGACTCATGGAACATAGCATTGTTCGATTTCGGTACATTGAGATTTTAAAGGACCAGCGTTGCTTTCTTAGAGCGAGAGAGAGAGAACTCTAGCAGCAAGTAAGCAGCTTCGGAAGAGGCAAATTTGTAATGAGAAGCCAATATATATCTAGAAAATCTTGGTTTGTCTAGTTACTAGCTAGGCATTGAAACATATATAACTTAATGAATTGAAAAATATGTTAGAGCATTTTTGCTCAAAATGGATAGAGAAGGAGATAGAGGTCAAATTATCCATTATTCTCGGCGCCCTATGAGAAAAGACCATTTTGATCCTGATTTACATTAAGTATATACATCAAACTGTAATAAACATGTGTCCATCATGATAATTATCAATTGAAAAAACATCAAACTTACATCTGTTTGAATAACATATGTAGACAAATGAACAAAAAACCGATTGATGAGTAAATTAAGGAAGAGAGTATAGTACCATTATAATGTAGGAAAAATAGAAAGCTAAGGCAAATTAAGAAAAAAAAAAAGTTTTAAATGATACACGAGAAGGGAAGAAATGGTCAAATATTGAGAAAACAAAGAACTAATTGTAGAAATAAAAGAAACCCTAGCTAGGCACAGAGATGTAAATGAGGGAGTGCTTTGCCTGGATAAAAGAAAATGAAAAAGGAGATACGGGTTAGGTTTTTTGAGTGATTCTGAAATACTGAAGCCAAGAGCAGATACTGGCTGCTAAAAGTTGACATGGAAAAATAATTAATGATGGACATCTTTTCCCAACACTTAATTGCACAGAAACAGAAGCCTGAGCTGACCCGAAATTGCTTCTGGGGAAAGCTTTTGAACCAGATCTGCTTGAAACTAAACACAAATGAAGCAAAAAAAGAAATTTTGGATGTCTGGTTGAGAGCCAATAAAAGAGGGTACGAAAGAGAAAGGTGAAGGGTTGGGAAGAAACAAAATTAAAGAACAAGGAAGAGAAAAAACAAGCACAGAGATACAATAGCCGATGCTCAATACAACAGTAATTTTGGGTGTTTTATTTTATTTATATTTCTTTGCGTTTCCAGTTGCAGATCTAACATCAATAAGACCACAGAAACACTCCACCTGCTAAAAGCGCCGAGACATTCACAGAAACGGAAAACCTCAAAACAGTGAAAAAGAAAATCAACTTTTCCATGTTCTTTTTTTTTTTTTTTAAAAGAATTGAGAAGTTGGCAAACGCTAGCTGGTGCTGTTGTTGAATCACTGAAAACAGCAAAAATAAAAGGAAGAGAGAAAGGTGTGGAGAACTAGAAAGGTCCTGCGGTTCCTTTTTGGTGCTAGTATGTTTTATGTGCACATATAACATATGTGTTTGAATAAATAAACAAAAAGAGAGAGAGAGAGAGAGAGGAACTTTGTAGCTTGTTTATGTTGGGTCGATTTTCCATTCCAATTTCCATGTGTTTATTATCCATTTTTGTTTAGCATTTTAGTGAAAAAAATACCTTGAACCGCTGCAAAACTCGTACAGCTTTCCTCTATTGGAGAAGATGATGAGAGCAACCTCGGCATCACAAAGAACGGAAAGCTCATAAGCTTTCTTCAAAAGCCCGTTCCTTCGTTTTGCAAAGGTCACTTGCCTGTTGATCTTGTTCTCAATTCTCTTCAACTCCACTCTCCCCCTTCCCATCTCTCTCTAACTACTCTTTCTCACGCTCAAATTAATATCCACTCACAAAATTTAGAATATATGTGAGTGTGTGTGTGTATACTCTTAAGTGTGATACTGAGAAGCAGAGGTAAGGTACGTATTATTGTATTATACTACCTCGAGTCCTTAATTATCAAGTCAAACGGGGAATGATAATGGATGCTAACTCCAAAATAAAATTTCTCTCTACCTGTCTTTTTCTCTTAGCTTAATTTGCTACATACATCACTTGTGGCCTGTGTTCTGTTTAATGAAAAGGACCGGGCCAAATTAAAATTCAGAGTAAGGGAAAGAGAGTAAAGTAAATGCTACTGTCATGGAAACGCGGTTGATGGATGAAGGGATCAGACGGTGGATAAAAACCATTTGGAAGGGATGGTAATGGAAATTTCGAAGAAAAATGGGAGAAACCCTAAATAAGGTCCGTGATGACCGAGAGAATATGGCTATTCAATGTCACGACAGTGCCACGTGTCGAAATATGAAGTGGGGGAGGGCCTGATTTTCAACTGACTTTTTCGGGTTCAGGTAATCATGTCAACTAACCTTAAAGAAGGTGAACCCTCATAGTCGTAGGTAGTTCGTATGTTACATGCTGCATTTACCAGACTACCCCTAACTTTTTCATAGATCTTACTTGTACATCATTTTTAGATTTAATAATCAATTATATATATAATTATTTTAAGAATTATATTTAATTTTTTAAAATATTATGTTGACAATTTTTTTTTTAAATTAATTGATAGAGTAATTTATTTTTATTTTATATAAAACTTAAACTATTATTTTTTTTAACTATAAATAAAGTCTAATACCCAATGTGCATTACATGATATTAAATAAATGACATAAAAAATATGCGTAAGTACGTATATTATTACAAAAAGACAACGCTATAAGTTAAAAGTAAACAAATTTTTTTTAACTACTACGTGTAAAAATGTTCAGGATCATAGAACTTTAGCTCATCCTAAAGTTATGATAAATCACAAACTTAAATAAGAAACGAAAAGATATTTTTATGGAAGATACTTCATCAACAATAAATATGCTTGATTCAAGAGCAAACCAACCCAAAACAAAAACTGAACATCACTTCAACCATCGCTATTTAACTTGTTAATTTTGTTTTTAGGAATATTCAACTCGTTAGTTAGTCTAAGTACTAAAAAAGAAATAAATAAAGAACAAATAAATGTTTCCGCATTCTCTTGTTCTTGTGGTCAATTTGAAACCGAAATGTCAGTTCAAGAAGTCAATTTAAATTTAATAACAGACTGATCTTAAATTTTCATTGAAATACGTTTCTCTTAGAGTAATTAAGGATATTACAAACTAGTCTGGCATTGTGCTGGAGTCATGAGAAAATGACATAGAAATTGCGTATTATGCAATTACCTTTCAAGAAGTTTTATCTCAAAATTTCATGGTAATTAACCCTGTTTTCTGAAAGCCAAGATAAAAGGTGTGAATAGCCATATTAACTTTCTATTGCAAACTGCTAATAATAAAACCTTAAATTCCATCATGGCGTATCTTTGAAGGGGTATTGAACTGAATTAGAAGAAATCTTAAAACAGTTGGAAGAAGATCGTGTTCTGTTTCACGATAAGAGGGAAAAACGTACTGCTATAAACTAGATATGTTATTACCCTTGCAGCCAAAACACGCGCTTCTAGGATTATAGTTCTTGACACTTCGTTTTGTGGAAAATTTTGGAAACCAGCTTGATGGATGATTCTAATTCATTACATGCCAAATCAGTGGTTTGTCAGAAGGTTATTCGCTTATGCCTCGTGTTTGTATACATAAGGCAACTCCAATAATACCTTTTTAACTTGAAGTAATAAAACTTTAGCCAAATTGTTTTTGGTCATTAATTAATACGCATTCCTTTTAATTAAATATTTTATAATTAATATATATAGATGAATCAAATTATATTATATAACTTTTATTAATTATTATATCATCAATTATTTTATATAAAATTTATCAATCTAATAGTTCAATTATAATTTTATATTATTTTAATTATTTAAATTAAAATTTATAAACATTAAATAATAAT
>JAMLFT010004691.1:0-19021 GCA_026544285.1 Pachyrhizus erosus | reverse complement strand
AGATATATTTTGTAATGCATATTTTAAATTAAATAATTTTATTATAAATATAACATTATTTTATATAAAATGTTAACTATTAAATATAAATATTATTAATATATATTTATTAAAAAAATTAAAATTTTTAAGATAATATTAAATTGGGTTAGAATGAATTAAAATATAACCTAAACTCATTTTAAAAAATACATCAAAATTATTTTTAAAATTTGAACTAGTTCAAATAAACTTTAGTTGAGTTGGACCATATTCACCCTTATAGTCTTCAACAATTTTGCACTTGAAGATTAATTTGCCGAACAAATGGAGTTATGTTCCTTGTAACCACAAAACTAGTGCTATCAACCTTTAGGTTATTTAAGATTGTGCTTAAATAGTGCCTATTTGCTGGTCTAGTGTTTAGAAAGGCCTACAATTTGCAAAAGATAACTTCTTGTTGAACAGTATGTGAAAATTTGCTAAACATCTGATATTCTTGAATGAAATTTTATTTTAGGTGAATGTGTTTTGCAATTGCACGAAATACATTTTTTTTTTTAGCTAAATTGCAATGTGGCATAAAAAGGAATAATGCCACTTTTTCAATTTTTACTCAATTTCTTAAGAAAAACTTACTATAACAATCCCTTTATTTGCTTAATGACATCATTTGTTTTGAAATTTTTTAACTTTCCCTGAAAATATTTCTAAAAAATAACTGCTTGCCAAACATGCATTGTCATTGAAAGTTCAAGATTTCCTGAAGTTGGGCTGCTTAACTTATCAATTGTTTATCTGTTTGTTTTAAACAAGGTATGATATAGTTTTAAAAATTCTTTGAAGTTATTATTTTCAGCTTCTAAGATATGTAATATATAATTTTGTGGTTTTTGTTTCTTCAAAAAATATATATGATTTCGAAACTTTTTACTTTTTTTAAGAAAAAAGAACAAATGGACAATATGCATGAAGGGTTTTTTCAATTATCAAATATTAATATTACACCTAATTTTTATCTACAAAACCAATTATACTGCCCCTTCTAAAATGAAGTTACATATGGTTAGTTTGGATTAGTTTAAAACTCGTGTTAAGATTTAAGCTAACAACGTTGAACTCTATTAAATTTATAACTTCTGCTAAAGAAATTACATGAGAATTTTTTTTATATATAAAAATCAAATATATGTATCATAAATTTATAATAATTGATGCACCTTGTTTAACCAATTAAATTAGATTTCTTGTTATACATGAAAAAACCTTTGAAAAACCTAAGTATATGATTTAGATTTTAATGTCTTCAACAAACCTAGTTTACTATACCTTTTTAATTTGTTTTCATTTTTCTACTAAGAGTTAATTGAATTTAATAAAATTAATGTATCAATAAATCCAATTGTCTCTTGATATTATTCTAATATATTAGTGTATGTTTAGATGTAAGTTTACAAAAAACTATCTCAAATTTTATTTTTATAAAATCGAGTGTTTAAATAAAATTTTAGCGTACAAAGTATTTTTGAAGATAATTAAATATATCATAAAATTAAATTTATTCTTTAAATTAAGTTTGAGCCACCTGAAGGGAACAACCAAAGATAGCCTTATTTATCTATGAAAGTGATTATCGCAAAGAGCAAAATCAACTGGCTTATTTGCAGCTTAATGAACCTTAAAATATAATTTATGCATATATAAAAATCGAAAGGGCAGAGTCCTATCCATCCCACAAAGAATGACCGTGACAAGGTTAATTATTGCAGCAAATTATTGCTTCTGCGTTTATGAGGAAGATGGATTTAGCTACATAAAAACCAAAAAAGTAATTTTGAGACTAAAATAACGTGACACTACACGATTCATTGTATTGAGGGAGTACTTCATAGAAGATAAGTTTAATTTTTTTAAAAACTTTAAGTATATTTTTAATTCTTGATAAATTTATAAATTTTATTTTTGATCTTTAATAATCTTTTTTATTTTTTTAGTCTTTAATAAACTTTATTTTGTTTATATCTATAAAACATTATCTAAATAATTTTATTTTATTTTTGAAAATATTATCTAAACAGATTTAAGAAACAAAAGTAAAAAAAAAAGTATATTAAAGACAAAAATTAAAGCAAATATATTAGAGATAAAAAATAATATTTATAAATTTATTAAAAATTAAAAATATATTTAAGTCTTTTCTAAAATATGAAATTACTAATGTTGATTTCGATATTTAATTGAAATTTTTAAAAATATCACATTCTCAAAACATATTGTTTTATAAATATTTTTATTTATATTTTCACAAAATTGTTGACATAAAAAATATGAGAATCCAATTTTCCTGAATTAAAAGAAAAATTTAATATTATGAAAATGTCACATAACCTTTCTACTAAACATGTCATGTTATTTTAATTAGTTCATCTAATATAATTAAAGCATCTCTCCCTCCATTTAATGTAAAATAAACAATCTCTTCAAAAATCAAATATACTTAAAACATCTAACCCTCCACAAATTAACAGCTTGGCGAAAAAAAAAAAAGATAAAGTAGCCAATCAAAATGCATTAACCCTTTTTTAGGTCACAAATCAAAGTCACATGCCATGTGCTCCCCCATATTTTGAACCAAAAGATGACGCATGGACTTTCTTTCAGAATGGTAAAACCCCCTCTCTGCCTCATTGACAAGATTACAAAATCTTTACAACCTATACAAAATTTAACAAATTCAGTGACTGAAGTTAGAAGATGAGATGCTCCATTTTTTCTCTGTGGAGTCTGGATAATGAAGCCTTGTAAATGAATGCCATCACTTCTTTGAGAAAGTGAGGTATGGGTCTTGAGCAATGGTTAATACATCTGGTCTCTCAGCCTGGTTATATGTTAGACACCGTCGGATAAAATCCTGACCAAAAAATTGTAGAAACAGCACAGACAATTGTCAGGTTTGACAGTATTGTAGACAGTAGGTACCATTTTCTTTCAGCTAAATATACAAACTGTAAACCAGACATAAGCATGTGTATATTTGAGGTCTTTAATGGAAACCACAACCTTACTAGTTCCTACACTTGCATAATTGTGTCCATCACTGAATATTAGAATAAAATAAAGGCAAATGCACTAGTTAAGAAATCAAATGTGGAAGTATTTATTAAAAGATATTATTAATACACACTTGTACCATGATTTTTAATGCACCTCAAAGTGATTTCCAAATTTTTTTTTATTGATTGATTCCTCAATCAGTAGTGCACGGTATTCATTAGCAATATACCCTAAAGTAAATAAATGAAATGAGGCCAAAGAATAATTGGCCATGGGAAGCAATTATCAGAAAAGGGTGCAACTCACCTTTGCCTCGTTAGAAATGGTAGGTCTAGAAGGAAATTCAACCTTGCGTGCCTTAATAATTGTGTCTTCGCGAAGTATTCTCTCTTGTGTTTGGTCGTGCCCAAAAGGACGTCGGCCAAAGAGCATTTGATAATACAAAATGCCAGCAGACCAGACATCAACCTGTTTTCCACAATGCATCAGAAAATATAAGAGCCAAACGACAAAAAAATATGTTAAAGTGATGATCCAATACTTAGTTGTTTGCATAATCCCAACCATCATGACACTTGCATCAAAATGAAAT
Source organism: Pachyrhizus erosus (assembly GCA_026544285.1). Lineage (NCBI taxonomy): Eukaryota > Viridiplantae > Streptophyta > Magnoliopsida > Fabales > Fabaceae > Pachyrhizus > Pachyrhizus erosus. Next base: position 15,396 of record JAMLFT010004691.1, on the reverse strand, counting down.
ATCCTTTGACTAAAGTGATTGCGAGTGAGAATAACAACAACAATACAAACAAATTAAATAAAATAAAAATAAAAGTTATCCATGTATTACAACTTAGAAAATTATTGACCTTTGATGATATAAGAGGTGTCTTGCTGAGCTCAAAGCATTCAGGAGGCAAATACCTACAGATTGAAAAAGGAAAAGAAGAGTGCATAAGAGGCTTTCCGAAAGTGAATATTGGAATCTCAAGGAAACATAAAAAGGAGCTTCAAAGGTTAAGTCAGATTAGAGTGAACTTTAAAACCTACAAACTTGGACGACAAATTTTGGATTCCAACAAAGATTTTCACCACTTACCAATATGTTCCAGCTCCCTGGGATGTAAGTTCCATACCCTGGGATCCCACGTCATCTTCCACTATCTTACTAAGACCAAAATCAGTCACTTTGGCAACACCAAGCTCATCAAACAGAACATTTCCAGGCTTCAAATCATAATGGATAATCTTCTGTGTTCTTTTATTCATGTAAATAAGGCCTTGAAAAATCTGAACTATGATGACCTTAGCCTCCCTCTCAGGTAATACAGGTGTTGCTTTAAGGACAGCATCAAGATCCTTCCCTGGAATAATAGAGGGTCAAAGGGCAAAGGGGTAGACAAAACAATGAAGTCATTCACGTTCAAACTTTAAATATTTAGAGTCTGTAAAAAAAAAGTCAACAAAAAAATGAGCTTCATAAAACAGTCAACAGTATATACCACTACAATACTCTAGAACGGTGCAGAATGTGTTTTGATCAATCTCAAAAATATCCCATAGACGAACAATGTGACGATGTACAAGAGTCTTGTGAATATTATACTCCCGAATTGCATGCCGTATGTAACTTTGCTTCTTCTCTTCACTCCATTGTGCATTTAAACCATGAAGCTTGCATGCAACATATCTATGCTCCACCAAGTCGAAGGCCTGCTGGAAATTTCTTACTTCAAATCACTGCAAAAAGGTATTTATTTACAATTGCCAATATAGGCCAAGTAATTGCCTGGATTCTGCTTTTAGTTTTTCGATGCTAACAACACACTTTCTATTATTAATTTATTGGTTAAAATTTATTTGGAACTTTAAAATCACTAGTGGGAATATATTAAATTTTGTTACACAATTTTGAGATTTCTAATAATTTTCAGCCAATAATAAATAGTTTATAAAAATGTGTTAAAGAGTGTGTTGCTAGCTAGCATTTCTCTTGCTAAAATAATATCAATATGATTATTATTATACTTTTTGAATGATTTGATCTGACCTTGTACACCTCACTGAATCCTCCCTTTCCAAGAAGGTTAAGAAGGGCATAGCGATGATTTAGAATCTGAAAGTTGTTAAATCGTGAACCATCTTCATCCCGTATACGTTTCATTTCACGAATTAACCTCCCTTTCTCTATTTCATACCGATCCCTCTCGCGCAAAATAATTTCTTCTTCCTGAACATTTTCCTGCTATTAGAAATATAAATAGGAAAGGAAAAAATTGGACCAGCAGAAATATCAACTTACTCTTTTAAGGCTAGCTAATCGAGACTTGTAGATTTCATCGTGAATTAGAATATCTTCTGGTAATCCACCCTCTGCATCTGTTCCATCACCTTTATCTTCAACCAGAGAAAAGGCCCAAACAAAAACAAAACACACAATTAACATAGGGAGCAGAGTAATATAATACAAGAAAGTCTAGCAGGTATCTGATAGCGTGAAACAGATTTATTATCCGACTATCCATTAGGCCATCTTTAGAAGCATATGTTCAGTCATGAATTGTATAATATCTAGTGAAGGCTATCGAAAGTCAATACATACAAAGTACTTAATGCACAGATTCAGAAAGATGTATGGAATATGTTCACACTGACAACTGGTATAAACTAACGGCAGTGATGGAGTGAAAAGGACAGTCCCAAATTTGATCCCATCAACCCACTTCCCAAAATTTAGGTGGATATGTGCTAAAAGAAAAAATGAAAAAGAATTTACCAGATTGTTTTTTTTTAAATAATTTGCGCTGCCGCTCGATTGCCTCTTTTGTTTCTATTAGTTGTTTCTGGGGAAAAACAAAGAATGAGAGGAAAAGGAATTATTGGTATCAGTAACGCAAACTATCAGAATAGGCAAGTTTTCAATTGCAAAAAACTAACAGACAGAAGTTATGGAACATTAACATATCATATAACCTGTGCTATAGCCAAATATTAATGAGAAGGAAATCACTTGAAACTCCAAAAACACTATCCTATAATTGTATAGTCATCTTTCCAACTGAAGCAAAAGATTCAGGTCTGATAATATTTATAGTCTAAGGTTAGTAAAAGGCATGCAATTTCACTGCACAAATGAAACATAAAAATATCTTCAGATAATGACAATTTAATTGAACTATGAAATGTTCAATCAGAAACAATCAATTTAGATGATATTGATCACATTAAATAAGGAAAGAATAAGAATCCTAAAAATTGTCTGTTATAATATTAATAATTCCTAAATCAGAATAAATCTCACAATAAATCCTAGTTGAATCTGATAAATTGATCACAACCGGTAATAATCTCCAGTACAAAATTTCAAAAGAAAAAGTAATGAAGGAGGAGAAAGGAAGCGGGACATACAAGCTGGGCATTCAGATCCTTTAAAGCTTGACCATCTTCCCATGTCTCGGATATGACAGTTCCAGCTCTACAATTCATAATTGAACTAATAAGAAAATTATAAAAAAGATGATATTAAATATAATTTTTTCAGTTTTCAATTGTGTGCTACTGAAGCCCATGGTGTCGCAGCTCATTGCCACGTGTGGAGCAGTGACACCGCATTTGTGGCTATTCACAGCATTAGGGGGCACAACTTTGATTATTGGTTGAAAACCCCTGTTTATCCCACAACACGGCAACGACTGCATTGTTTAAGGTTTATTTTGGGAGACAATTTCACAATTTTCCTTATTTGGGGTTCAAAATTGAAACACCATTCTAAAACAATTGCGTTTGTGTGTCTCTGAAAAATGACCCACCGTTCCATATATATATTATTTAACTTGTAGCTAAAATTTCACAATAGAAGTCATCCCACTATCCACTATCCTACTATAGCGGTTTTGGGGTCGGCTACTCCACACTATCCGTGATTGATAATTATGTAATTTCTTAAAATGCTCCATGCATACCTGATTACACCAACGTTTCCAAGTCTCAATGAGTCTTGCCGCACTTTCAGCCTTGCTTCTTGTCTCTCAGCCTTTGAAATGGATATCAGTAAGTCAGATATTATTTTCATTCTCTGCAAAACAGAAGGATCAAATGTTAATATGCTGCCTAATAGATGTATGATAAAAAAAGAATGCTCATTAACTATTTTGTTGAGGGAGGGGAGGGAGAGGTAGCAGAGGGCTCTTCTAAAGTTAGTAAAGGTAAAGTAAGTAATATCAATCGTTGATAAGAAAATCAACATTAGGACTTTAATATTCCAATACATGCAAGATTTGGTATGCATGTGCATGGAATATCAACCATTAATTTTTTCATCAGTCTCTAAAATAAGTAGCTTACTTTAGAAGAGCAGGATCTTGGTAGTAGCACACTTATCATGCAACAAAGGGCTGTCTAAGATTTCTACTTCACTTTTGCATATAGAATTCAAATAAACAAGATTTAGTGCATGCACTCTTTTGCATCCACCACAAGGACAGCCAGTGCTCTCTATTTTAAATAACATGTACATAATCAGGAATGAAGTATTTTGATAGATTCAAGAAGGAAATTTTAATTACAACTACTGAGCAATCAAAGCTGAAAATGATCACACCTTGGGCTTCATTTGCTGTTCATGATCATTCAGCTCCTTCAGTTCCTGCACATGCCAAAATCAAGTAATATCATTAAATTAACAGAAAATCGTCCATAACTCTCAATTCCCTTACCTCTAAAATATGTTTTTCAATTCACTATATATACCTTGTTATTTTGTCCCCAAAATTGTGATTACTTGTTCATTAGTCAATGTTATAAAAGTCATGCAATTTAGAAATTGAATTGCACAATTTGGTCTATTTCACTAGCATCTAGCATTTTTTGTCTGGTCAAAGAAGGCCTGGTTTAGATTTGTGGCCTAAATGGTAAAAATATGAACATTTTAATCTTTGCACTTTCTTCTTCAAAAACTAGTATGCAGAAAGTTATATCAGAGAATTTATGATACAGTTACAAAGTGCAATTGCAAAGAAGATTTGAGTCTGTATTGGTTTGCAACAGACCGGTTCAAATCTGCACAGCCCAAATAAAAATTAATACACTAATTAGAAATCTACATGCATTTTTTCTTCAAAAGACCAGAATAAGGTAGAATGGAAAGTTTATTAAACATCTCAACAGAAGGATCTTTGTTGGATCCAAAAACAGAATACCATAATAGCAATTGTCCATATTCATCTCCTAATGGAAATGTATCAAATCCTTTTTTAATTTTTCAAGTCTGGACCGTATCTTTAAATGTGATTTATGTAAGACATACAATTAGTTGTTGATAACAAATTAAGTGCCATTTTTGGTATTGACATAGTTTGGGAGGGCAAACCTAAAGCAGTTGGTATAACAGTAATCTAGCTTCCTTGTAACCTGGAGGCTTTGGTTTCATATCCTGAAAAGACCCTCTCTATTTGCAGGGGTAAGATTGCATACATCAACCCTCCCCAGACCCTACTAGGTGGGAATCTCATGCACTGGATTGCCCTTTTTGAATTTCCTAATTCAAGTCTGGTCTATTTGTTTGCTCATTGTACTACTGTTACTGCATGCCAGGTTCTTTCAGTTTAGGGCTAAAATATGTACTGTAAGTATGTTCTTTCATAGGTATGCCCTTTTGAAACCATTTTTCAATCTGCGATAGTATCTTACAATCTGATACAATTGAAGATTCAGAAAACATCCTTCTGATTCACAATTGTGAGTTTAGTATTTGACTAAATTATACATATACCTTTTCTAACTGTTGATAAAGATTCTGATACTCAGCAGTCTCATGCTTTGATTTACGCAATTCCTCCTCCAATGCAACAACTTTTGCTTGTAAAGATGCAACCTCCTCCTAATTGAAGATAGAGACGAAAAAAAGTTAAAAAATTACAAGCTTCTGATACTGCAATAAAACAACAATAAAGTGTTCAAGTTTCATCAATGCCATTGCGATCTGTTTGAGGTAGGTAGAAATGAAAGAAGTCATATCAAACTTCTAGTTATTTTCGTACAAACCTTCATATTCTTTCAATGAGCATAAACTTTACAAGTGGAATTAGGCAAAAGCCCTACCTCTAATGAAGCAAAATTATCACTATGAAACTGATCGCTGAGTCTTCCATCCTGCAAATAAATATGAGCTCTATAGGGAACAATTGAGGACTACAATATAAAAGATCAATCCGTAAAATTAATTGCTTAAGCAATATGGCGTTCTTAAACTTATGAATCTTCTATTAATAGGAATCAGGTAAGATTCCAATTTGCAAAATCAAGAGCTAAAAGACACAACCCGACAATAATGTCAAACAAACCTTGCCAATCAGAGTATACTGAGAATGATTTATAAGACATTACACTGATATTGAGTAAACATTCAAAAAAACCAAGCAACAAAAATAAGCACCCAAGACCAATGCATTCAAATTTCCTTTTAGTTACAGACATCAGATGATACAATCAGTTCTTCCAACTGTAATTCTTTAAGCCAAGAATTTTAAATATCAGGTCTCCATTAAAATCAGTTAAAGAAAACATAGTTGTGCAACAATGCATGCAATCATGTATAGACTACAGATATAATCACAATTAAAAAGACCAGTTTAGGAAAAAACGGATAGAGACAATTGACAAATTACAATTAAAATAACAAATATTTCACGAGAAGGAGCATACTTTATGGTATACATTCTCAATCTGACCATTTGAAGCCAAAACAGTTGGAGGAGAAATTTGTGTCTTGGTCTGATCATTAACTCTGGAACCACGGCCTCTGCCCGAACCTGAACTCCCTCTTCCACGGCTGTGTTTCTTTCTATTCACATCAACATTAATTTTCGTCTCCACAGCCTCCATACTAGTTTGCCTTCCATCAGTAACAACCTGATATGTAAAATATTTTCAGTTGGAAACAACTAAATGACCAATTTCTGAGACAAAAGGTACACTTCTTACAAGCGGTTAGTAAAGTCATCAAAATACTAGAAATAGAAGATTATTAGAGAAAACCTTTTAAAAGAAAGTGATTTATCCGGCGAGTAGCTGTATTTTCAACATAAGATACAGATATTCGATACCTATAGCAAAGAGTATATTAAGTCATGAAACCAACCTCAACATGTTCAAAAACACTTGCGTTACCATCTTGAAGTTTTTGGCGCTTCTGTGTGTTGGCTTGTATTAAGAATTCCCCACCATTCTGGAATAGAAATGCGAAGATACCGACAATCTAATCAATCAAGCTATCATAGGAATACATTTCCGTACATCTACCGATTTTCCAGATCATTAATAAACACACAACACCGATAATCTTTATGTCAAGTCACCAACATAAAAACAGCAGCAATCGGCTGCCGATGCAGGTATATTTGAGGGGTGCCCCTCATTTTTAAAAATTATGTATAAATATTTTGAATGTGTATATTCTGTCCTCCACTAATTTTGTATATTTGAACCTGCTAACTCTAACTTTTCACTCTTTCCATAATAATAATTAATTTTTATTTTTTAAACAAATTGTCCCCTTGACTTAGGGTCCTAGATCTGTCACCGGCAGCAATGAACACAAAACATACCACCTACATTTATTATATCGTAAACCATAGATAAATACTCAACAAATCAACCACCAAAACAAACAAATTAAACAAAAGAACCTTCTATATTAACATTGACAATCCCTTGCAACACAAGCCAATAAGCCAAAACCATAACAATAGCAGTCCTCATAAATGCAGTCAGATTACCAAAGCCATTGCACTGAATAGGGATAGAACTTACATCATCATCAGAATCACTAGAAGTGGATGGTTCAGCCAAATTTTCAGCAGCTCCACCAAATTTCCCAGCAGAAGGAACAGACACAGAGGACCAACCTGATTGCTGAGCAGTGGTGGAGGAACCCTTGCCAGCCATGCGAGCTTCCAACTTTGCAATCTTTGTAGGAAGAGACTGATCTGATTGGTTTGAAGAGTTGGATGAGAAATGAATGAGCATGTCATCTGACATTGTTGCTGTAACTGCAAACTGTTTGGCAACAAAGAAAAAAAAATGCTTCTCAACCAACATACATAAAAAACAACCCAAGAAAATTCAACTCATTCAGGGGAAAAAAACGGTTCCTTTTATGTGAAAACAAGATGGTGAGTTGAACTAGGCCATACCCATTCGTGACAGAGAGGAAAAGGTATCAATTTCTCAGAGACCCACGTGAAGAAATTGGGGTTTATGCAAAGGGAAAACAACAGAAACAGTTGAAGAAATCAGGTAATCAGAGAATTGAAATGCGGATGTGATTGAAAGGAAAAATAAAAAGGGGAAATTTTAAGTATCTTTTGCCTTTTGGGTGAAGAACTCAGAGAATTAAGTGATTGGAAAGAGAACATCTAGGGTTTTGTTGTTTGGTAAAGTGGTGGAAGAATCAAAAGCTTGGGAGGGAAGAATATTGGGCATGTGAAGGAAGGAAGACAAGACTGCAATAACTGGAGAGTAATAAAGACTGCTTTTTTCTTTGCGGGTATGTGTTTTTTTTTTTAATTTGTAGGCTATTTTTGTTCAGAGAGGTGGGTGAAAATCTTGGGACATGGGAGAAGAGTACCTGAGAAGTTAAAAGGGAGGGGCAAAAAAATAAGGGTGCATACACATGATATGATGTGGATTTAGTGTGTGTTTGAATGTGATATGATGTAACAATGGTGCTTCTAAAATCTAGTGAGGTATTATTGTGATGAATGATTATAGTTTTTTCTTACCTATTTGCTTGTGAGATGAGAATGGTAATTTGAATTCAGTCTTTGAGGATCCTAGATTTTTATAGTGAAAATAGATGGGTGCAATTAATTAATTAAGTGAGAAAATGAAAGGTTTTTCTCATTTCGTGATATATAACTGGAGGAGACTTTCATGAAAAAATAAAAAGAAAAAGGTTGAAGCTCACATAGAAAGAAGCAAGAATAATTGATAGGTTAAAGGGCTAATTGATGGCCAAAATCAGGTATTGTGACATCATGTGTGTGTAGTGACTGCTATTGACACATATCTATGAACCTTGCTGCCAATGGGCTAAGGGATGGCAACAATCCTTTTGACTTCGAGAAACACAAGGTATAGTATAGCCCTGCAAAAGAATCTTGCAAGACCTACCCGCAATCCCAAAACCAGAAGCATCATCTCATGACAAGAGATTTAAGTGAATCGAAAAACCAAAAGGGCAAATCAATCTATGTGTGAAATTAATTTTTAGATTTATATAAAACTGCTTATAAAAATACGTTTAGTTGTAACTCATCATTTGTTTTGTAAGCATGGTATATTGTTAAGAAAAGTAGAATAATCATGTAAATACTCTTGACTTGAATAGATTTGTCTCGTGAAAAATATTTATGATTTAAAAAGATAATAATTAATATTTACTGGATTTTCTATTTGACTTTCCATACATTGACATAGAAGTTGACATTTTCATTACATGAATTTTAAGAACCAAAATATCACTGAATTCTATCTCTTTAATTTTAAACTTCATATTTTATAATCTATTTGATATAAACAACAATGCAACAGAAAATTAGGGTTGGTAATCACACTCCTCTAACTGCAGTTAGTACAGTAAATGAAAAAAAAATCTTAATTTATGCATGTTTGTCTATATACACAAATGTAGAGACGGGGCTCATTTGTCTCGTTTAATAAATAAAAAAAGGTATTTCTTTTACTGATTTTATTTTTGCTTTAATTTGTGTTATTCATCTAAACAATAAAGAAACAAAATTATAAATTTTGTTATGTTGCCTCATAGCTTGTACCTAACAGATATTTTAAAATCTATTCAATTAGTTTCAAATAAAAATATGTACAATTCAGATAAAAGTAAAATGAGTTCAATTGAATTATTAATTTGTAAGAAGTAATAAATAACTCTTCAAATATACATGAAAATATATCAAACGTTAATTTAAAGTATTAAATATTTTATACCATAATCCGATTAATATAAACATAAAATTGATATATGTCCTTATTATATCAACACCACTATTTCTCTGTAACTAAAAAAATATCAATACCACTATTTGGTTTGAAAATGTTGTGTAAGAAAAACTTACAAATTGTCTGGACCAATGAGACTATTACCATAGGCATATAAGTCGGCTTAGTCTGCATACTCTAACAAACCAATAAATGGGTCAGACTAACATGTGAAATAAATCGATTATTATAATCACTAATCCACTCCAACTGCGTGTTGGCTGGTTCGTTTGCATACTAAATAAAAATATGAAAAAAAAATGCTAAAGAAATCTAAGAAGACTAAAAGAAAACAACAAAATATAAAAAAATAATAATGAATAACTATCATCCAGTAATCTCAAGTCTCAACTAAATAACCACTGAATATCAAATAGAAAATCTTGTTATTAATTTTTTTAAAATATATGTTACGTAGTTTAAACAGGTTGTTAATCTATGAATTCACAATCTAACTCGTTTAACCTATGAATTAATCAAGTGAATTTGTATAAAATGCACGTTTATATTGGCTAACTCTCATTTGACTCAAGCCCATGCAAGTTGTAGATTAACCATGTGAGTTCGTAAAGCATAACTCATCCAACTTTACATACACATGGAGAATAAAAAATTAGTTTTTAGCTAAAATCCATTTACATTACTTCATGCAAAGGAACATTTTTTTATTATTTATCTTTTTCTTTGATAAATATCTCATCTCATTATTTACTTTTGTTGTAATTTATTTTGTATGTTTGTGAAAAATATTTGTTTACACATCTTTCTTAAAAACTACCATTTAATAAAAATATGAAAATTATTATAAAAATCAAACTTAAAAAGAGTGTTAAAATGAGAAAATTCAATTTATATAATAAGATAATAACAAAACATAATAACTTCATAAACATCTACTTGTGTAAACATGGATGGTATGATGATTTAATGTTGATAAGTGTGACTTGCCATTCATTTTTGTTTTTGAAAGATTAAACTTTTTTTTATTACAGGCTACAAATAAAATAATGGAAGAGAGAAAATCAATATGTTTTGCAACTTATTGGATGGTTAAAAATAAACAAAGGCAATTGTTATATAACTATTTCCTGATTACTAATATATCCATGTTTTGTATTTGTTTTTCAATAATATCCATTTTCAAAAACACATTTCGAAAGTAAAAAATTTTAACACCTCAAAAAATAAACTTACAAAATTTTGTCACTACCTCTTTACAAATACGCGTGCATTCATCTCAATCCTAGTTAACTATTGCAAAACACACTCCATAGATGAAATTGCCACTTCCCACAAGTGAAAATGTCATTGCCTCCAAAGATATGGCAGAAGCATAAGGGAGGAAGTAGAGAACCTCGTTGAAGGTCTTACACGTGCGAGTGACCAATTTATGATTTGTTGGCTTTGACAAATACATGACTTCTTGTTGAACCTATTGTAGTGCAAGGGAGTCATCAGGAGGTTACGAACGAGGTCAAACTTGAAAGGGTTTTAACTTAAAAGGGTTTTGAAACAACACCTCTTTGTGCAAAAAATCCTTTAATGAGGAATACAAATCCTGCACAATCGCCATTTGCACCCTTACTATAAAACCCCTAAGTTGTAAGTGTGAGAAGGAAATCCGAGAAATCATGGTTTCTCTCAACTTGAATTATGACGTAATAAAAAGTTCTAAGGTGTGGCGTTTGCAGGACACATTGTGTTTCAACATGAAATTCGCTTTGTGTGCACTTGAGTTCCCGTTTGTATAAGAGAGACAGTGTTGGCAAAACTTCTAAAAGTTTGATTCCAAAAACATTAAAATTTACACTTCAGAAATATGTTTTTGAAAAGGGATATTATTGAAAAACAAATAGAAAATGGAGATTTAAATAATAATTGCCTGAATAAATGACAATAGAGAGAAAATCAATATTTTTGTAACTTATTTGATGGTTAGGAATGAAAATTTTAATTAGTTTAGTTTTTACTAGAGCTTTTTCATTTTTACTTAAAATCACATGTGACATCTCATTGACATGCATTATCTTTTGTATAGGAGTGTTAGAGTTTATTTTATACATCGATGAGAAATATTATAACATATTTAGAATCTGAGTGAAATGTACTAAGCAATTATTATATTCACCATAATCATATGAAGTTATAATAATCATCTTTATATGTAATAAGAGAATTTAACTCATAATTGAATAACGTGGATGAGTTATTGTAAATTCTTTAATATCTAAATTTAATTCCTACAAATAAAATAAAATAAAAAGTCATCTTTGCATATGGAGGTAAGCTATTAGTTGAACCACATTTGTGTTCATACTCCCGCTTTATTAACACTTTGTTTTTACAACAATACCGTATCAGAGTGGCTAAAGTGTTGTGGGGAGACCTCTTGTAAAAAAAATGGAGACAGTGAAACTACTAGTGATTATATCCCTTACTAATCTTGCTTTATTGATAGTGATTGCCACAACTTCATCTAATCTATTTCTAAAAAACCATAATAAATGCCAAACAGAGACGTAAATTATGACCAATCTAAAATACGAAAAAGTTATTATAAAGAATTTCTTCAGTCGAGCAAATGCTATAAGATGGTCTTCAATAACATGCCCTTCAATTTCATCATCAGATAAATAACATGTTACAACGTTCAAGCACAACCTACACACAGAATTCTAATTTAATTGGCAAAAGGCATAAAGCCTAAAAAAGTAAACTTGCAGCAAACCATATCACATCCCGTAATTGTCGTCACATTTTGGCCTATTTTAAGATTCAAGTCAATAAAACCAAATAATGCGGAATAAGAAAATTTGAAGCCTTCGTCAACCTGTAGGTCCAAGAGGCTCAAGTCAAGGCACATCAGCAAAATTCCTTTAGTTAAAACACTAAATGTAACACTTAACTTGGAAGATAAGACAAACAAAAACAGAAATTTAAGGTACAGTTGCATGCCCCGCCTCATCAAATTCAAAGAACGTTAGTGCTAACGGAATTGTCATCACAATGTATAGAAAGAACAATAGAAAAGAAGAAATGAATATAAATTTAAGAATTTCAAATGAAGGTGATTTTGTTGGTTTACATATAGTGTATAATCAAGAAAGCTACCACCAGTTGTAACTTCCCCAGTCCATCCCTGCCAGAGTTGTCAAATCTAGATGCTGTGAACCAATGATGAAAAGCCTCGGCTGATCCTCCTGAATTAGGGGTTCCATTGTGAACCTTCCTCGTCTTAGAACTTGTAGTATAACTTCCACTCGTAAAAGAATGAATTTTAGCACTTTCAAATTTGAATAGATGGGTGTTACCAGAGACCACCAACTGTTCCTTTTGGACTTCAAAGGAGAGAATTCTCCAAAATGCTCTGTCATCCAACCACCATGTTTTGATGTCTGTCATTCTGTGGAATTGTAACTTGTAATACCACTTTCTTCCGTAAAAGCCTTTTCTTTTCACGAGCTTTACCCGTATCATGAGGTGCAGACCTATATCCCTCGTAGTCATTCTCTTTCTGGAATCTTGCAGTTTTGAACTAGCTTTATAGCAGATCTTATGTGTAATAGCTTCTTATCTCCTGTACGGCTTCAATTGATAATTCTGAAACTCTGAACCAAACGTTATTGATTCTTCATCAAGCTTCTTCTTCAATCTCCTCCAGGTTCTCAACATATCAGCCTGAATTAGCCCCCTGTAAAGTGTCTCAAAGGTACCTTTCAGAGGAAGAAACCCATTCTCTATCATCTCAACAAAATAATGGCAAGCCTCCCTCCAATTCTGCCTCTCACACAACCCATGTATCAAAACCGTATACAAATCCAAATCCGGCCCAGCCCCAGTCTCCTTCATATCCTCCCATATCTCCTTCACAACCCTGACCATGTCCAACCTCAAAAACATCCTAATCAAAATCACATAGGTATGTGAACTCGGCGCACACAATCCATCCTCCTTCATCCTCTTAAACATTCTCAATGCACTCTCACCATCCTTCCTCCCTCTATACTCCTTGAAGAAGCAATTATACGTAGCGGCACACGGACTCACCCCACTCCTCACCATCTCATCAAGCAACCTCTCAGCCTCATCAAGCCTCCCGCAAGAAGCGAGACACTTAATAACCGAAGTGTACATCACCACATTGGGACATATCCCTTTCTCCTTCATCAAACTCAGCTTATCAAGTACCAACTGCGGCTTATGTGCGCGGCTATAAACATGAAGCAAAATCGAAAAACTAGTGACATCAGGCTCAATCCCACTCTTGCGCATTTGACCAAACACCTCTTCTGCATTCCTTATAGTCCTCTCAAACCTCTCCTCCGGGTGCAAACTCACCTTCCTACAAACTCCATTCAATAAAACGTTATAAGTAACAACATTAGGCTCGATCCCGAGTTGAATCATTTCATTGAGAAATGTTTGCGCCATTTTAACCTTCCCCAGCTTGCACCACCCGTAGATCAAAACGGTGTACATTTTCACGTTGGGGGGGAATCTACTGTGTTTATTTTTGTTGAAAACTTCGACAGCGAGTTTGACGTGGCCGTATTTGCAGAGCGTGTCAAGCAAGACGCAGAAGTCGTCCGGCGTCGTTTTGGTTTCTGCGAAGGCGTCGATGTCGTGGAAGGCGCGTACGGCCTGGCGAGTGAGACCGGCGCAGACGAGTCGGCGAATTAGGGTTAGGAACGTGGCGGGGGTTGGGGTGATATTGCACTGGTCCATTTCGACAATGAGTTGCCATGCGACGTCGAATTGGCGAACCTTGGCCATGGTGTCGATGAGGAGAGTGTATGAGGAGTGGGTGAGAGGGGGATTGGGGAGGGTTTTGGCGTAGTGGAAGAGGGAGAGGGCGATTTTGGAGTGGTTTTTGAGGCGGAGGAGGGTTTGGAAGAGAAGGGAGGGGGTGAGGTTGATGCCGTGGAGCTGGAGGCTCGATTCTGTGGCGTGGAAGGGGTTGTGGTGCTGCAGGAGGAGCTTCGATACCAATTCGGCGTCGTTTTCGTCATTAGCCGTCGGCGGTGACGGTGGGAATGAGCAGAAGCGGCGGAGGAATGGCTGTGAGAGGAAAGAGGCATGACTCTGAAGAGGTTTCGGAAAGGCCATGCAGTTGTTTCGGATGTTCATACTTCAAAGTAAAGAGGAGAAATGTCAATGTTCTCTTTCTTTTTTCTTTTTAACTCTGCAACAATACTATCTTCTCAGTGAAAGTTTGGATTGAAGGAAAAAATGTTGTGGAGATGTTTTGATATAGATTTAAATTAAAAATAAAAGTAAGAGTTTGAATTTTTTGGTAAAATTATATTTATCTTAAATGTATTTTTTCATATGCAATCCAAACGTTGAAATGTAGTATTTTGTATGTCATTGTTCAAAATTTATTTTATTTAGAAATATTAAATTTTTTATTTATGTTATTTACAGTAAAAATGATTTATAATAAAAATTATAAATAAATTAATGATAATAAAATTAATTTTATTAAATTTATATTATCTCTTATTTATTTACTGATTTTTCTTGTTTTATGTGAAAAATCCAATAAAATATTTATTATGAGATAAAATGGATAAATATTAATGTAGTATAAAAACATGAAAGTTAATGAAAGCATTTTTAACGGTGAAATCCAATTTGAGATCGTATCTAAATATTTTACTAAAATCACCCACAAAATATACTAGTTTCTTTGACATAGAGTATTTTTTATGTTATGTTATTTTCTTATAAAAAATGGAAAGATAAAAGAAATGTATTATGATATGAGGTGGTTTTTGATTAATTTTGTGTTTTTAGAATAAATTTTGAAGTGAGTCTAGTGAATGATTTTGATTTTTTAAACATTTTGTAAAACATAAAATTTGATCATAGAGTTCAAACTAATTCAAATTTAATTAAAGTGTTCACCAATATTATTATAATAAAATTAGTTTTGAAATTCACATATCATGACAAAGACATATGTTTGGGTTCTTATCATTATATTTATATGTAATAAAATCATATATAAAAAAAGTGAGATACTAAAATATTTTTTTGTTATAATTTATGTATCATCCTTGATTTTAAAAAATAAAAAATTTAATAATTCAAAGTAATT
>JAMLFT010004690.1:0-19022 GCA_026544285.1 Pachyrhizus erosus | reverse complement strand
AACTAACAATTCTCAGACTGTGCAATTGACTAATTTACAGCTAACATAATA
This sequence comes from Pachyrhizus erosus, assembly GCA_026544285.1. Lineage (NCBI taxonomy): Eukaryota > Viridiplantae > Streptophyta > Magnoliopsida > Fabales > Fabaceae > Pachyrhizus > Pachyrhizus erosus. The sequence continues at coordinate 18,971 of JAMLFT010004690.1, read as the reverse complement.
TTTTATTGCCTAATTTAGCTAACACATAATATTTGACATATTTTAACAAGATATCTTATAATTTTTTATTTAGAAGAAATCTCAAATAATTCGATACCTTATTTAAATTTAACTTAACGTTTCACGAAAATGCCTGATACTCTTGATCAAGAGAATTGTTAAGACTTTTTTTAATATAAAATATTTGTTTGAAAAACATATTAAAAACGCCAATTATGTGGTAAGGGTTGAAACAACCAACTGCAATTGCTCTAAAAAAGTTGTTTTGTATAAACAATATTAATGAAATTGTCGCTTGCTAGTTCAGAATCCGTGGATGGTCAATTGTCACTTCGACCATCTCATATGGTAAAATAAAGTATATATTCTTAAAAATAAAATAAATTCTTTCAAAATATAAAATAAAATAACTCTATTACACACTTTTTTCCTTAAAATACATAATTTTATCATGATTTTTGTTTTTAAATAACTCTTAAATTAATCACTTTAATTATTTTATGTTAACATATTGTTATTTTCTCAAATTTTAAATGTTAAAATGATCAAATCAATGCTTTTAACATTTAATTTTTAAGTTTTACTTTTCAAATTTCAACAGATATATTTTCTAATTATTCTGTTCATTCTTTTTTACATTAAAATATTCTTATTTTTCTCAAATATTAATCGCTCCACTCTTATAGATTAAATTAAATAAACAAAGCCATTTTTTATTCATAAGTAAATAAGCCATTGAAATTGTTAGATCTATTTTTTATTTAAAAACTTTGTTCGAGAAACAAACAAGATTATACTAAAAACACGATCAATTAAGTTATAATAATAATTAAAAAAAAATTGACACCTACAATTGGAGCAGAAAAGAAACACTGAAGTCTCTGCCACTTTAGCAGAGGTGCCAACCTTGCTAGTTTCTATCAAAGATGCAAAACATTATAGTCCCTTACGCTAACGAGTGAAAAGAAAAAAGCCTTGTGTCTCTCTTAAAAGCAAGGAAAAAGGCAAAAAAATGAGAAGGAGAATAAAATTAAAGATAATGTGGTTCCTCTTGGTTTCTTCCTGTGATTTTGACGCAGATTTAGATTCATTTTGAGAAGACTTTGGTCTCTAATTGGTATGCCTTAGTGAAGAAGGCTGGCCAACATAGATACGTAGACATTATGCTGCTGACAGTGGAAGCACCAATCAACATATTCATCACCACAATCTGTAGCTGAACTGCTTCAAGTGGCGAAGCCCCACCCATAATAAGACCAGTCATGGCCCCAGGCAGTGATATCAAACCCACTGTTTTGGCGTTGTCAACAACAGGCGAAAGAGCTATAAGCAAAGCCATTTTCACTTGCTCATATGTAGCTTGTTGAGGAGTTGCACCTAGTGCTAGTGCTGTCTCAACCTGTATGTAATTAAATAAAACTGATTCATGGATATCCCCTTAGAGTCTTAGTGCTTTTCATATTTATTTATGAGACTTACTAAGTTCATTTGTGTTTTGATGTCGTCGCGGAGTCTTTTCATGGTTACACCGGTTACTGTCATCGCGTTTCCGACCATCATGCCTGCTACGGGGATTATGTATCTTGGACTGAAAGGGAACACGCTTAGTAACACTAACAGGAACATGGTCACTGCAGTTCCTGTCAGAATGGAAGCACCGGCAACATATTTCCCACTAGGGACATGTTTCGCACGTTGACCTGCAGTGTAACCAGCAACACACACCTGCAGGGTAACATTGTAATTAACTCCTTCAAGTCAAAGAAGATACTTGCCAATTGGCATAGCCCCTCAAATCTTTCTTACCATCTTCTGCTTTGGATATCATAAATATATATACATTGATCATAAGGGAATTAATTAACAATCCAAAAAAAATTTGGGTGGGAAAATTTTCTAATTTCTACATATGGAACAACTGAAATCTTTCAATTATAGAAATTGTCAGCAGAAATGAAATTAGAAGATAAATACAAAAGGACAGCCAACTTTCACTAATATGTGCTCTACTCTGTTTGGGGAATAGAGTTCAGTATTAACTATGAAGTTCAAAATCATAACAATGAGAGGATTACTAACAATATATTCTCATGACATGTTTTATTATCGGTTAAAATTCATTAAATAAGAATGAGATTAAAAAAAACTGTAATTTTCAATAAATTTAACTCAACAATAAAAAATGTGTTGATAGCATTTATTAACATAGAAACATGAAATGATAAGAAAGAAGAGTGACCATGAAAAGGTAGGCTAGAATAATCCACCCAGCGTTGCTTTGGTTGAATATGAACTGCAACACAAAACCAATAATAGATAGCTGAAGAAATGCTCTGAGCATGGCATAAACCATGTCCCCCTCAAGTCCCAGCTTCTGCCAGAAGGACAAGAGCACAGCCAAAAACACAACGGCGGTGGCAGCCAGTGGCTTCGCCATGCCCTTGAGAAACTCCACCATCCATGAGAAATCAGTGGCCGTGAAAGGGAGCTGCTGGAGGAACGTGTGATTCTGAAATGGCGTGGTTTTTAAGAAGAAGGATTCCATGGTGATGAAGTGCCCTGCCAAAGGGTGGTGTGATGCAAATGTTATATTAGTGAAAGGCAGAAGCGACCTTCCCCTGAATGAGAATCATCTCGTGAAGTCACTACCCGTGCCAAATCGACGTGCTCAGCAGGATTTGGCATCTTCTAAGTAATCAGGGATAAAGGATATGATGGTTGATTAATTAGTCATATACTATGTTGGGATGCTGCTAACTGAATGGTTGACTAGGACATTAACTTAAAATTTAAAGAATTAGGCTGCATTTTAATAAATTTCTCTACATGCATGTATAGAAGAACAAGACAAATATTAAGTAAATTAAACTTCTTTTAAATTAAAATTAACTTATATACTTCATCTTTTAAAGAAATTAAATAAGAGTTTTTTTTTATAAAAGTTAAATACATGAGTTAATTTTAATTTATAACAACAATTAAATTCAGTTTATTTTTTTCTTATGAAAATTTTTAAATGCACGAGTTATTCATTTGGTGGATGATTTGGATAGTCAGCTGATTTATTTATTTTTAGCTGTTTAAGTACTCCGTATGTGCATAAATTGGCTCCTTCCACACACACACACACCTTATTACGGGGTTGAGGTTGGTAAAAGTACATTTTTAAATTTATAACTCACCTAAAAGGTGGATTAAATTAAATTCACCTATTTAGCCAATATTAGTTTATCGATTATTTTGATCATTGATTTGCAATATTAATTTAATACAAATAATTTCTTCACAAATTGATTTTTAACCCATGTTTTGGTGGATAAAATAGAGTAAATTAAGTGAGTTTTTAGATATAAACCACCCAACCTAATCAATCTAAAAAGGTAAATTAAACTAAATGAACATGTTTTATAATACGTAATTTAATGTGTATTACTTTGATTTGTTGAACACAATAGTAAAATTTTTTTATTTTATGTATCTCAGTGTGTTATTAAATTCAAAACTGTAATTTAAACTATATAGTCATACAAACTCAAAACAAACAAAAATAACATTTGCACCTACTAATTTCATGCACAGAGTAGTAGGTGATTTCCTAAAATTATGAGATTAATTTTAGCTCCATATCCTAAAAAAATAGGTCAATAATTGACCACCTTATTTGAAACAGAAAACCCACTTTACTTATTTGATTAAATTCAAAACAGAAACAAAAATTCTAATTGTTAACATTTCCTTTGTTAAACTAGATACAAGAGCATTTAGTTTAATAATGATGCTTCAATTATGCCCAACATATTGCGAAGTTTTGAGAATTGCTTCAATTTGAGGGGCTTGGTCATGTTATCAACAACTTGAATCTATGAACTGCAATAATTTAACTTGATAACTCTATCTTTCACTAAGTCTCTTAAAAAATAAAATTTAATGTCAATGTGTTTGCTCCTTCCATGAAACACCGGATTCTTAGATAGTTGTATAGTGGAATTATTGTCACATAGAATCAATGTGTTCTTATGTTATTTAAAACTCAGTTTCTCCAACATCCTTTGAATCTAGATACATTGACATGCACACGAGGCAACAACTATATACTTAGCTTCGGTGGTGGACAATGACACTACTGATTATTTCTTTAAAGACCATGAAACTGCTCCAAAACCAAGCAAAAACACAAAACCAGAAGTCTTTCTTCTATCATCTATATCTCCAGCAAAGTCACTTTCTGTGTATACTATAACATTTGTGTTTCCCCCTTTCTTGTAGTAGATACCTAGTTCAGTTGTTCCTTTCATGTACCTCAATATCCGTTTAGCTGCAAACTAGTGAGATTTAGTAGGACTAGACATAAATTTGTTGATTAAGCTTACTCCATATATTAAATCTGGTCGAGCTGCAGTCAAATACATAAGACTATCAACTACTTGTTTGAACATAGTTGCATCAACTTTGGTTCCTGCATCATCCTTTGACAATCTTGTGCCTGAAACAATTGGATTTTTAACTGCATTACAATTTTTTATACCAGACCGTGATAACACTTCATGAGCATATTTCCTTTGACATACAAAAATTCCACTTGAACTCTATATAATTTCAACTCCAAGAAAATATTTCATTCTTCCTAAATCAGTCATATCAAATTCTGACAACATAGATCTTCTAAAGTCATCACACATACTCAAATTATTTCCAGTATATATTAAGTCATCTACATACAAACTCACAATTAAAAATTTACCTTTCTCCTTTGATTTTGTAAACAATGTGTGTTCACAAAGATATCTATTAAAGCCATTACGAACAAAATAAGCATCTATCTTGTTGTACCAAGCTCTCGATGCTTGTTTAAGGCCATATAATGTCTTCTTTAATCTGTACACTTTGTCGTCTTCATTCTTTTTCACAAAACCAGTGGGCTGCTGCACATAAATGTCTTCTTTAAGTTCACCATGAAGAAAGACACTCTTCACATCTAACTGGAAAACATTCCAGCCATTTTGTGCTACTATTGCAAGTATTATGCGAATAGTATCAAGCCTAACAACTAGAGCAAATACTTCTGGTCCATATTGATGACCATACCCTTTTGCCACTAGCCTCGCTTTGAACTTGTCTATTTCTCCATTTGCTTTAAATTTGATTTTGAAGATCCATTTTACTACAATTGGCTTCACTCTTCTTAGCAAATCAATAAGCTCTCAAGTCTTGTTTTTCTCTATAGATTCTATCTCTTTCATCATTACATCATCTGATAAACCTTCTCCTCTTTCGTAATCAATCATCCAAACCAGCTCTCTCCAATTCCTTCTAACCTTCCTTTCAACTAGAGTCTAATAATTGATAAGAGGAGCACCAATGCCTATGGAACTGTCCACAACATTCTCTTTATTTTGTTCCTTGGTTTCTCGATCATCATTACTATCCACAATATTCTCCTTATACTATTCTTTAGTGTCACTCACATATTCTTCATCTTCTCCCTAATCAAGAATATCTTGTTGGTATTCTTCATTTTGCTCCTAATTCCATCCTTTATGTTCTTTAAATATCACATCCTTGCTTATTAGTACTTCTGGTTGACTGGATCAAACATTCTTGAAATATCACATCCTTGCTTATTAGTACTTTCTAGTTTACTGGATCAAACAAATGATATACTTTAGATTCATCACTTACATCGAGGATAACACATTTCTTACTTTTATCATCTAATTTGACTTGTTGTTGATCTGGTATGTGAACATGTGTTATGCATCCAAACACCCGAAAATAATCAACTATTGGTTTCACTCCACTCCATGCTTCTTCAGGAGTTTTGTTCTGCACAACTGCTATAGGACATCTATTGAGAACATGAACACACCATCTTGCAGCTTCAGTCCAAAATATCTTAGGCACTTGTCTTCCAATCAACATAGAACGTACCATATTCATTATTATTATATTTTTTCTCTCAACAACTCCATTTTGTTGAGGTGTGTAGGTTGTTGTCAACTGTCTACTTATACCTTGACTCTGACAAAATTCTCCAATTTTGTTTGAAGTAAATTCACCACCTCTGTCTATTCTTAAACAAATAATGTTTACCCTATCTTCTTTTTCAACCAACACTTTGAAACTTTTAAACGGGAAGAAAATTTCTGATTTTTCATGCAAGAAGTAGACCCAAGTTTTGAGAGAAAAATTATTAATGAAACTCAGAATATATCTCTTGTTGCTACTCGAAATTGGTTTGATAGGTTCACATATGTCTACATGAACAAGTTGAAGTTTGTTGGATGTTCTTATGTTGCTTCCTAGCCAAACAACACGTACAAAGGTCTCCTGAAGTAGTGACAAAGGATAACTCATTTACCAGTTGCTTAGAGGAAAGCGTCCACAAACCATTGTAGCTTAAATGACCAAGTCGATTGTGCTAAAGTTGAGAATCGTGCTCTAGATCCGTCTGAAAACATGTAAAATTTATTGATACCATGGTAGTTGTCAGCATAAACATCCAATTTCCTTTCATGTTTATCTCCATAATTAGTCCTCTTTCAGGATGATAGACTTTACACTTCCTATTTTGAATCAAGATAGTCAAGTCTTTCTCTTGAAGTTGTCTTATGCTTAAGAGATTGTTCTTGAGTTCAGGAACATAATACACATGTGAAATTACATGTGTAACTCCATTAACATTAAATTGAACACTTCCTTTTCCCATCATAGCTATTCGAGTGTCATCGCTGAGCTTTATTGTATGTCGAAAGTTCTCATCCAACTTTGAGAACCACTCCTTGTTAACACTCATGTGATTACTTCACCTGGAGTCAAGAAACCATTCATTTTCCTTTCTCTGCTTAATATCAACGTGAACCATTACCTATCTCTCTGTCCTTCATCTGCAACATTTCAAAATCTCTGCACAAGGCTTGTAATTGTGTTCTTTTTACTTGAGTAAAACCTTGGATTTTTTGCTTCATAGAGTCCCAAATGTGCTTGGACATATCATCATTGACGATAATATCTAAAATTTCTTGATCAATGGCTTGATAGAGATAATTCTTTATTTTCAAGTCCTTCAACTATTATTCTTCCATTAATTTGAGTTTAACTTTTGATGCAGTGGCTTTATCCACTATTACTGAAATCCCATGTTCAACCAAATGTCAATACTCCTTAAAGCATAGAAAATGCTCCATTAGTTTTGTCCAATGATCATAATGTCCATTGAACTTGAGAATTGCAGGTTGCACATATTTGCTGGTACAAGAATCTGTCATTGTTTTTCTTTTGTTGATGGCACACACTTAACTATTTCTTTCAAATTCACGCAGTTGTTATCACACACACTGTTTCTCACACTCAGTTTCTGGATCAGGCCCTTTATGAAGGAGCTTTGATACCAATTGTTGAACACAATAGTAAAATTTTTCTATTTTATGTACTTTAGTGTGCTATTGAATTCAAAAATGCAATTTGGGCTATATAGTCATACAAACTCAAAACAAACAAAAGCAACATTTGTACCTACTAATTTCATGCACAGAGTAATGAGTGGTTTCCTAAAATTATACACTAAATTTTAGCTCCATATCCTAAAAAAATAGGTCAACTACTGACCATCTTATTTGAAACAGAAAACACACTCTGCTCATTTGATTAAATTCAAAACAGAAATAAAAATTCTAATTGTTAGCATGACTATATGAGAATAAAAGTGTGTGTTTAATATCATTATAGGAATAATTTGAAGTAAAATAAAATAAGATTTGAAAGGATAAATTATTAGATATTTTTTAATCAATTAATTGATATATTGATAAAAAAATTTAGTTTATTTTATCACGTATTATATCATGTTGCGTTAGTGTAGCTTTTATCCAACCCATCATAAGAAATAATGTATGATGGATTAAAAAAAAGAAAAAGATAAGACAAAAAATTTATGATAGAAGTAATAATGTTTTAAAATTTTGAGAAAAGTTCTTTGATATGAATTAATAAAGAATGTTGTTTTAGGTGCAATTTAGAAATGATATTTTTTTAAACTCCCTTAGTTTATGATTGAGATTTATATATATTCAAAAGAAAAATAAATAAAAAATAGATTAAAGACTTCAATAATATTTTAGTTTTTGAAAATTAAGAAATTTTTTTATTTTAATGATTAAAATATTTTTTTTGTTTTTTATTTTTATTTTTAAAAAAATATCGTTAAATAATAACATAATAACAATGCAAACATTTTATTAACTTGTTACATTATTAAAGAGTTTAAAAAAATAGTTATATGTAATTTTTATGTTAAATTATGTTTTTAAATCCATAATTAACTAATTTAACATCATTAACTGTTTGAAGTAGATAGAGATTTAAAAACATAATTTACTGAAAAAAATTATTCATGACTATTTTGTCAAATATATATAAGTCATTGAATTATCAAAATTGTTATTATGCTATCAAGTAATATTGTTATTTAAAAGTAAAATTTAAAATAAAATTTTTTAATCTTTAAAATAATTAAACAAAAAATACTTTAAATGACTAAAATTAAAAATATCTTAGTTTATAGGAATAAAAAGATTATTTAAATTTATATTAAGTTTTTTATCTCTTTTTATTTTATTTGTTTAATTTAATTTCTCTATTATTTAAAAATTTAATTTAATCTCTTAATTTTTAAAATTCACTGATTATTATTTTTATGTGGTTAGAGAAGTTGTAGAGTGTCCATTTCATATGCTAACAATCATCCTTGCTGTCAATTGGATTAAAATGGTCACAATGATTTAGTTTTAAAAAGTAATGGAATTAAATTAAAATTTTTAATAATAAATAAATGAAATTAAATTTTTTAATAATAAAAAAATGAAATTGATCAAATTAAATAAAAGGAGAACAGAAAGGAGCAATTTAGCAAAAAAACTATAACAAAAAGTTACCTTTTTGTTTTGTAGTAGATGGCGCTATTGCACTATAACTTGGTTAGCCTTAAGTTTTCAGAAGCAAGCAAAAATGAATAGCGAGCTTCTGAGCAACAAAAACATCCTCATAGAGGTGAAAAGCCCACAAGAAAACTTAATTGGACCCAAGACCCAGCCCAAATTATTCTTTATAGTTGTTGAATACAGAGCAACGAGGAAAAATTCAAATTTGGAAAGTGCCTTGCGAAACAGATGAATGAGGATCCGTAACCTGGTGGTACCCACCCTTCAATTTCAAACACAATCTGGCGTTACTGGCAACCTCCGACAAAGACTCTCACGCCCCGGCGTCGACTTCGCCGCCTATGGCTCCGCCCTTCAGCACTGCTCCGACCACCGCCTCCTCCGCCAGGGGAAGCAGCTCCACGCTCGCCTCATTCTGCTCTCCGTCACACCCGGTAACTTCCTCGCCTCAAAGCTCATCCTATTCTACTCCAAATCCAACCACGCGCGCGAAGCGCGCAAGGTTTTCGACGCGACTCCCCACAAAAACACCTTCACATGGAATGCCATGCTCCTTGGCTACTCCTTCAACGCCATGTTCCGCCACGCGCTGACCCTCTTCGCGTCGTTCACTTTCTCCACAAACCCCAACGCCTCACTCGATAACATCACCATATCCTGTGTTTTGAAGGCGCTCGCGTCATCTTTTTGTAGCCCCGAATTGGCGAAAGAGGTTCACTGTTTTATTCTTCGACGCTGGTTGGACTCTGATATTTTTGTTCTCAATGCGTTGATCACCTGTTACTGCAGGTGCGACGAGGTTGGACTTGCGCGGCACGTGTTCGACGGAATGTCCGAGAGAGACATAGTGACGTGGAACGCCATGATTGGCGGGTATTCTCAGAGGAGCTTCTATGATGAGTGTAAGAGATTGTACTTGGAGATGTTGAATGTTTCGGTGGTTGCACCCAATGCGGTTACCGCAGTGAGTGTGATGCAGGCGTGTGGACAGTCCAAGGACCTTGCGTTTGGAATGGAGCTTCACCGTTTTGTGAAGGAAAATGGAATCGAGATTGATCTTTTGCTTTCCAATGCTGTGATTGCTATGTATGCGAAGTGTGGTAGGTTGGATTATGCGCGAGAACTGTTTGAGGGAATGCGTATGAAGGACGAGGTTACTTATGGGTCGATTATTTCCGGGTACATGGATTACGGGTCTGTGGATGAAGCCATGAGTATTTTTCGAGGGGTGGAGAACCCTGGATTGAATATGTGGAATGCTATGATATCTGGTATGGTTCAGAACAAGGAGTTTGAAGGGGTTTTAGATTTGACGCGGCAAATGCAGGGTTCTGGTTTGAGTCCCAATACTGTCACACTTGCTAGTATTCTTCCTTTGTTTTCGTACTTCTCTAACCTGCGAGGGGGGAAAGAGGTGCATGGTTATGCTACCAGGAGAGGTTATGAGCAAAATGTATATGTGGCAACTTCTGTTATTGATGCTTATGCAAAGTTGGGGTACATCCGTGGGGCACAGCAGATTTTTGATCTATCACAGGGTAGGAGCTTGATAATTTGGACAGCAATTATATCTGCTTATGCTGCTCATGGTGATGCTGGTTTGGCACTTGATCTCTATGCTCAAATGCTAGATGAAGGAATTCGACCTGACTGGGTAACATTAACTTCTGTATTGACAGCTTGTGCTCATTCTGGATTGGTTGATGAAGCTTGGAATATCTTTAATTCAATACCCTCACAATGTGGCATTCAACCCTTGGTAGAGCACTATGCTTGCATGGTGGACGTTCTAAGTCGAGCTGGAAAGCTCTCAGAAGCAGCACAATTCATTTCCAAAATGCCAATTGAACCAAGTGCTAAAGTTTGGGGTGCTCTGCTGCATGGGGCTTCTGTTTATGGTGATGTTGAAATGGGCAAATTTTCTTGTGATCAGTTGTTTCAGATCGAGCCTGAAAATACTGGGAATTACATGATTATGGCCAATTTATATGCACATGCTGGGAAATGGGAAAAAGCTGGTGAGGTTAGGAAAAGAATGAATGAAATTGGGTTACAGAAGATCCGTGGAAGTAGCTGGATAGAAACGAGTGGAGGGCTACTGAGCTTCATTGCCAAGGATGTGTCAAATGGAAGATCTGATGAGATTTATGCATTGCTGGAAGGGTTGCTTGGTTTGATGATGGAAGAAGGATATGTTTTACAGGAGGGATTAGATTATGAATGATTTTAGTTAATTACTGACATGTGGTAACTTGCACTGAAATGATCATTCACCACTTGTATGGCCAGAGCAAAACGAGACCACTCAACTTCTGAGATACAGAAACTAGATAGCACCTGTATCTCAATACTCAGCAAAAATATCAAGCTTTACTGGGTGCACAAGGTTAGAAATTGGCTTTCCTGTTTATCGAGTGTCTATAGAAAATTTATGCCTGCTGATTAGTCTAGGCCTATAAACACATGGCTCCAAGGAGTACTGGATCATTTCTCTTTTTGAGCGATGAAGGACTGAGATTTTACCCGTGCTTTGTCGGTTCAGTTAAGATTGCTTTGTTTGATAAAGCACCTCTGATTTCCATCCAGGTTGGTTATGACTTGTGAGTCAATTCTGAACTTAAGCAGGAAAAGTTGCATTCTGGTTGGCAGTAATAACTTTTGGCGTGGTTCCAGAGGTTACATGTTTATTAGCAAGGGGACTTCCTTGTGGTTAACTACTTTTTTTAGGCTAAAGGAAATACACACCACTGAAGTGGGTCTTGGAGAAAACTCACAGCTGGCCCCACAGTGAAGGTGAGAGGTAAAAGGGAATGTAATAATAAGGGCAAAGTGTATTGCAGGTTTCAACATCGGCTGCTTGCTGCCAGCCATATATCATATATGCGATTTTAACTTACGAGTTTCCCTACTATAAGTAGCTTGATTTATAGTAAAAGGAAAACTACACTGTGATCATGTTATGAGAGCTTAAGATCCCGAGTTTCAGGACGAATACTTTTTTCTCTCTTTCAGATTTATGGCATTAAGGTAGATACAACATGGATCAATGAGATGGGGACCTAATGTTTTGAGAAAAGCTAGAAAAGGGACACTTTCTGTTGAAAATAGCCAGAAGATGTTTTTGGAGATCACCAAATTGGTGAGATGAGACTAAGCAATGCATTGAACATTGATTTTGACGCTGCCAGTTGGAAATTTAACACAGGAAGCATAATTGTTTCAATTGTGTAGTCCTTTTTTGGGGGGCTTGTCTTGTATCCACCTTTTCCTTTTCACATCTTTACCCATTTCTTGTCTCGAAAATAGTTTTCTTGCATATAAAGCATCTGAGATCTGTTAAATATAATTTCCTTTAATCATAGCTTGGTTTGCCAACCATAATATCATCGTTCTCAATAATATGTAATGGGCCAATGGGTACGAAGCCTTATATTTTAATATTTTGTCTAGAATGCCCATGATCCTAGAAAAACATTATCCCTTTCACATTCGCACCATGAAAGCAATTTGCGAGGTTTCCACAATGGTAGGTAGACACTCGGAGCTTTGAGAAATTAGGTTGTGTGCATGTACACAAAGAATGAGAGAATGAAGATGATTAATTCTTCTACAGCGGAAATGCATTATTGTTTTGTTTGGTGTATTTGATTAGTAGTGACAAAAGGAACTAGCCACGGGCATGGGCCAAGGAAGGAACTTCCTCTTCTGCTTGTTTTGTTGACACTAGCAAAATTGGTCGGGAGAAAACATCTGGAAGAGATAATGAAAATCACTAGAGTAAGAAAACGTGCTAGCACTGGACATTAACGTGCGGACAAACGCTGCCACTTCATTAGGTGTACCGTGTCCACAAGTGTCACACCATTGTTATATATCCCTCATAATCTTGGTAGATTTTCTACCGCCTTCAATAACTAAATCAGGTAACCTACAATCTATCCTACTCCATCCAGTGTTGATTAATTTAAAATTAAGTAAAATTTGATTTGGTACTATTGAACATAATTAAAATGTGTCTAAATTATTTTTAACTACAAATTTTACATTAGAAATCAAGATTGTAAGGTTTATTTTTTTCCTTTTCATTTATTACATGCTTGACTATGATTTTAATGTACAACAGAATATTTTTAGTTTTGAAGCATTAATGACTGATTATATCAATGATAGATATTATTACCAAAAATATATTTGCTTCCCCGGATACATCTATTTATTACTTTCTTTACTTTGATACATAACTCGACAATTATACATTTATGCTGATTAAAATTAGAATTATTACCTGCTCAGGTTTTAGCGAAATCATTATCAGTCAGTCTTCAACATACAGAAAGATGAAGTAAAAGGTCAAACACTAGAGCATCCAATCACATGTTCCTAAAGATATAACGGACAACCGACATAAAAGAGATATTGTAGTCTTATGACGGTAGAAGTTAGGAAAAGGAACAGAAATAAAGGACACATTGGTCAATACAAGCAAGAGTGCAAGACCTAGTTGTCTATTTATTATCGTAATAATCGGTAACACACCCACACACACGTACATAAAAACCCACATTCTTCTTTCTCCTCCATAGTGCATTCAGTCTAAAAAGCAAAAGTCTAAGGCACATGATCCCACAATGGAAGAAACAACATCAACCATCATCATGGCTGCACTCTCCACTCTCACCCCTTCCCAGTTATCAGATCTCACCCACTCCATTCTCTCCGCCACCAACCATCACCATCGCCGCCTCTCCTCCCTCCTCTCTTCCCCAACGCTCTTCTCACTAACCCTTCATCATCTTCACACTCTCTCCCTCCCCCAAAAAACCTTCCTCATCGCTCGCCACCTCCTCTCCTCCCTCCACCTCCTCACCGCCACGTCGCCGCCACTGTCTACCGCCACGCGGCAACGCGACCTCGACGCCGCGCTGCTCCTCCTGCTGCTCTGCGAAACCCACAACCACAACCCCCAAGCTCTCGAAGCACCCTTTTCTGAATGGAGGAAAAACTTGATCAACATATTCTCCGATTCATTGTTGACGCTTTCTTTTGCACCCGTTGGGGCGGTTTTGATTCCCTTCGTTGAGATGGTGACGCGGTGCTGGAGACTTGTGGGGGCGCTGGGCTGCGGTGGAGGGAAGGAGGTGGGGGAGGTGGCGGCTTCGGCGGCGACGGTGGTGGCGCTGCCGTCGGTGGAGGTGAGGGTCGGTGGGAGAGAGTGTGTGATATGCAAAGAGGAGATGGGAATAGGCAGGGACGTGTGTGAGTTGCCATGTCAGCATTTGTTTCATTGGATGTGTATTTTGCCATGGCTGGGGAAGAGAAACACGTGTCCTTGCTGCAGGTTTCAGTTACCGTCCGATGATGTCTTTGGAGAGATCCAACGGCTGTGGGAAGTCTTGGTTAAATTGGCTGCAAAAGATTCATAACCGTCATTGCATACAAACACCTTGGATTTACATCCAATGGTTAAATTATTTTTCTAATTGATTAACCTCGTACCTGCTTACAATGGTAAATATAGTTCTGTCATTGGTCTGCGAAGAAGCTGGACAGAGGGGCTCGCGCGAGAGAAACATCGTTACTTAACGTTAGTTAATGTTGTACTGTTATTTATTTTATTTTATTTTTTTCGTTTTCTTACTTCTCAAACGACTAGAAGAAGGGAAGTGGGGTCCACGGTCTAGGGGTTGTGATATTTTGTGATGAGAAGATGGCGTGGCTCTTGGTTGGTTTTTCTTTGGATTTTGATGTTTTAGACTTTAGAGAGGGACTCCTGTGGTAGAGGGCAAAGGGTATGATTTGTGGCCAAAAGAGTGGATGGATAGATAAAATGAATAAGTGTGAGGTTCTCAATGTAATAATCGTGAATGTATAGACAGTGTAAGACTCGGATAGATATGTGATATGTCCATAGAATGAATGAAATTGCAATAGCTTTCAATTTCACAATGTGATCCTCCTTGTTGTTGTCAGTTGATTTGCATTAATTGCTAATTTGTTATAAGCCTCATAATTTGTGCAATTAATTTGATGTGGCTAAAACTGACAAACTAATCTTGCTTGCTTGGCAAACATTCTATCTATTTGGCTATATATAGTGTAGACAGTGAAGGGGAGAATCATTCAATTTTTATTTTCTTTCTAATCAAATGGGCAAGCCAAGTATATTAGATTTAAAACCCTAAACCTTTCTATCTGTCTGGTAAAACCTTTCTTGACTGTATTAGATTTAGAACCTTCATGTTAAATTTATTCCCAATTCTACATTTTCTACTTTGCCCAACTGGGATAAAGGGAAAAGTTTAGCTCATCACTTATCTTGGACAATACACTTTCTCGTTTTTTGTTAAACATCGCTTTTCTACTACTTATGGAAAAAGTGGGATGGGAAATAACCTGACAAAAGGTAAGGAAAATAATTTAAGAATGAAAAGAGCTTTTTTCTTTTTCTTTCTTTATTGTTTTTGGTTAATGATGGGGACTAAGGGAAATGGAGTTGCCGAAGGAGCCCAATATACAAATCCATATAATAAAAATTTCGTTTATTGTGAAGTGAATAAGGCCATTAGCCCATTACCATTTAGCCTATAAGCCTATCTCGTCTCACCATTAACAACATAGTCTATTCACCTGTCTTAGTGTGATTTCATTTCTTCAATGGATTTGTTTGAAAGGGGGAAGGTTTGACCAAAAAATACAATTAAGGGACCGGATGGATATATATATATATATTTTTATAAATTATCTTGAGTAACATGCTACTTATTCGAGAGTTTTTAAATAGAATAAAATATGAAATCATCACATATAAAAAATACTAATTATTCAGAAAACACAGTTTTTTTGTGCCTGAAATATTTTGCATTTATGTGTAATATACACATCATCAATTAATCAACGCTTCATCCTCTTTTTAGGTTAGTTACTTTTCTTCCTAATCTACAATTCTAGTCATAGGGCAAGTGAAATTGAGAAACAACTGTAGTTGAATAGCGAAACTTCTCAATTTTATATTTGTTTTAACTTACAGATGAACAATGACGGATAACATATTTTTTCCTTCAAATTCCACAATAAAAAATAACCATAGAGTAATGTGCCCAAGAGATATAAGTAAAATCACTAAAAAAAAATAATCATGAAATCCTTTTTTCTGAAAATTCAAAACGAATGATGAAACCTAACTATCCATATATGAAAACAGGTTGGGTCAAATAATGCTTTTTTAAAAAGACTACACCTGTTTTAAAATTTTAAACTTTAAAATTGACATATTATTTTATATGTGTTTATTTTTAAGTTTAGTATGGTCTTTTAGAAAATGTGATTTGATTTATTAGTATGTTTAAAGACCTATTTTATATTTAAGTTTTGAGATGGATTTGATTTACTTTTAAATTCGGTTATTAATTAATAAGTCAATAAAAAATTATAAAATTAAAATAATTTTACTCAAGACATGAGATGAAGGTGAAAATATATTGATTGAGTTTTATAAGAGTCAAATATAATTTTTTATATGATATAAAATTATTTTTAAGGTTTAATTTAATTTTCATAATAACTTATGTAAAAGTTTATTATATAGTAGACTTTTATATAAGATATCAATTTATCCTTCTTTAAATTTTTTATCGTGACTTTATAAGCATGTCTACATGTTTAATATCTAAAAGTAAATATATTATAATTTTAATAAATGATAAAAATTAATATCATTATTATTATTATAAAAAATATTTATTTAAATAGGTGAATCTATTAGGATTAAAAGATTTTTCAAATAATTTAAGTCTAACCTTTTTAATTAAATAGATTTTTATAAAACTTTGACCTAGTTTGTTTTTTTAAAAAAGTCTAGTTTAATCTTACGTAGACTAGGTTTATGCCTTTGTTAGATGGTCTCATTTATTCTCATTCCTAAACTTTCATTCAGATGAAAAAATGAGAAAATTGAGTAAATAAGTGTGTGAATAGAAATGACTGAATAGAGGAATGAATCTACAAATTTTAGATTATCAACATATTTGATGTTGTGTTGTGTTTGGAATGTGATTTTTCACCTTAACTAAGAAACAATTAATTATAACTTCCACATTTATAAGTAAATTGACGCAATTTCTCTCTTATAATAGATTTGAATATTTTAAAATTTTGTAAAATTTAACCATATACAAATTTTTTATTTATGCAATTTCAACTATGTTTTAATCATATACAGTTATCTTATTTATATACAAATATTTGTATTGGGTCATGAATTTGTAAGCTAAACAGTAAACATTCAATGTTGAAGGTGAAGCTAATTGTTATAATTCTTGAGCGGGGAGAGTGTGACCCCTCCTTTGACAAATTCTGTATCACCCAAATTTTCCCATTACCCCATCCATGATTTATTGAAAATGGGTTGAAAAAAAAAGTTGAGATGTGAAAACTCGAGGATAATTTTGATTAGTTTAAAAAACAAATTTATTAACATGTGATATGATTAATAGGGAATTATATTCTTTAAGTATGTGATAAAATATTCTTTCAAGTAGATGGCAAGAAATTTGATCTTGGATTTATATGTACGAAAGAATATTTATTGAGAGAGAAGGAAAGATAAACTCTTTAAATGGGTTTAGGATTAATTTTTTATTTAGAGAGATTCGTTTCTTACTCTTAATTGAAAATATCCTGGGCACCAAAATTAAAATAAATATGTTTTTATTTCCTTTTATACATGTAATTATATTTTATATTCGTGATGGAGCATAGTGATATTGGTAGAGCTTTCTGGTTGAGGTTGTCCCATTGCAATAGAAGAAATATATATATTATCACTTTCTATATATTTGACGATGACATCAAATGACATTAGTTAATACTTGATGGCGAAGATAAAAAAAACTGACAACAATAAAATTAAAATAAAATATTTTAATCTATGAGAAAAAATATTGCAATTATTGAAATTAAATAGATAATTAAATATTTTAATTATTATTTACATATTTAAATGTGTAAATTTATCATAAAAATATAAAACTAGTTTCTTAATAATTTGATGCTATTAGGGTTATTTTGTCTAATGATATTTTTAATATATGGTAATTACAATTTTGAGATGGTCACTTTAATTTTTAATATTTTGACTTTTTAGTTTTTTAAATTAACATATATGTATATTATTATTATTATTATTGACATCATTTTAAAATTATTTATTTTATAATATGATGTTATTTATTAAAATCACACTATAAAATTTATTATTATTTGATTTGCATAGCTATATATTCTTTTATGATATAAATTTTTAATGTAATTAATAAATAATATATTTATTAAATTTCATAGTGTATGTTTAAGAAACATCTTTAAATGGCTTCTAGTTATTTTTCTAGTTAAAAACTTGTTTAACTTTAATAATATTTGATAAAAAAATATTTTAATAACTTCTAGCATTTTGTTGAATATTAATTTAAGTAATATTTGTCAAAATTCTAACTTTTAATATTCATTTTTTACTTTTAAAATATTTATTAAATTTATTTTTTTACCAAATGAGATAGTGTTTTATTATTTTTTTTCCTCTTTCTCTTGCTATCAATAGGATTTATTTTATTTTTATTATTATTTTAATCTTTTTTATAATATATTATTTATTTTAACTATTATATTATTTTTTAATCTATTTTTATTATTTTAAAATTATACTTCATGATATTGATAATGATAATTGATAAATAATAAATATATGATATTTTATTTTTTCTACTACTTTTTGGATAATTTTTACATTGCATTGTTTATTTGATCATTATAGTATTAACTTATTTATTATATTATTTTAACATTATATTTCAATATATTTGAATCATTACACTTATCAATATAATGAAATTATGACATTTACTTAAGTGTATGTTAGTTTTGTTTTATGTTAAACATGATCAGAAATATTTTAAGATATAAGACTAATAATAAAATACATAATATAAAAAAATGTAATTGAAAATATAAAGCATAATTAAAATAATTAGTCAACAGATC